>JAPMOR010122660.1:61045-74700 GCA_026543865.1 Argiope aurantia | reverse complement strand
TGAACTTGTGAAGAAGACTTGGAATAATGATCATTTTACAAATCACCTGTGCAATAAGTTTATCTTGAATCCAACTTCTAGTCCAATTAGTGATTGTGCTGATGTCTGGGAAGTCCCCGATCAAAGCTAGATATTTGCTCGTTTGATAATTATTTGAGGTGATTTCGGTAGAGTTTTTTCTCAGATTGGAGATCGTATTGTCTGGAGAGATCTATTCTATGAATGGCATATATTCTTTGATTGCTTTTGTAAGAGCATCTGCTTTTTTGTTCCATGCAATACCAGAGTGGCCAGGTACTCGTACAAGAGAGATTTTTTGGTTAGGATTTTTCCTTGTGTAAATTTTTGTGGCTAATCATTGAATAATTTTAGGTGAATAAAGATTGATGTTTTTTAGTGCAATTAAAGCAGAATAACTATTTGAAATAATTTGAATATCTTTATTTGGAACTATCAGTTCATCTTGTGCTTGGCAGATTACTAAAACTTCAGCTGTAAAAATCAGTTTATGATCATTATTAGGTAGTGAATCATCTGACCAATGACATTTGAGGTTTGTTTTGCCAGTATTGTTTGAAATATTTAATGGAAAATTTTTTTTATGTCTTAGTAAGTATTTTTCCCGTACTTGACAATGATATGGTGGCAACAAAGGAAAAGATAAGATTTAATTAATAACAAATAAGTTTAAAATAGTGCTGTTTGTTAATTCTACTTTTAGATTCACTGTTTGTGGCAACACTAATGAATAGCTTGTAGGTTTTTTTTTACCTTTTTAGAGTAACAGGCATTTTTCGTCTCTCAGCTAGCAATTATCTGAATACCTAAGCAAGTGTTAATCCTGCATTTTTTTTAAAAAATAGTAATTTTGCATTCTGTGATATCAAAAGAAGAAAAAATGCAAAGAAAAATTTAACAGTTTTTAAAAAGTTTTTATTTAATTTGTTTCATTTTTTTATTTCATTTTTTAATTCTTTATTCCAGTTGAAAAAGTTAAAATTATGACATGATTTTTTCTAAATTTTAACTAATACTAATTTTTTTTTTAAAATTTGGAATTTATTTTTTTGTTCATGACATTTTTAAAATAGTTTTTTTCTATTTACTTTTGTTATCTGGAAGGAGGGTATCAACCCCCCAGTAAACTCAAATAACTTGAAGGTATGCATGATTCTAAATCAATATTGGGGTTGTCAAGTGAAGTCCCCTAGTATATTATAATAATTTATTGTAAATCTGCTAATGATATTTAAATTAATTTTATTCTAGCAAGTACACAGAATATTCTTATAATATATAGCTGTTTAAGCAATAGCATAAGCAATCACATAATGCTCTGATAAATATTTTTTTCCTTAAATATTGTAATGATAAAATATATTTCTTACGAATGATTTTTTTTTTTTGCTAATGTAATTATTATATTTGAAAAATGATATATTTTAAATACAATAAATGTATTTGGGGAGAAAAAATGAGCATATTTCAATAGGTACATTTTTTTTAAAAAAATTCAAATCGGTGTACTATTTTTATTGAATAATTTTATTTTGGTTTAAAAAAATAGTTTATATTGAAAATTGCTGAGCAAAACTTTCTCTAATGGCATTTTACAGCATTATACAAGTAAAGAATTTCTTGCTTTATTTCATTCAATTTCATTTTAATTTTAGTAAAAACATCTATTATATGCATATTTACTTATTTACAGAATCAATGATGATGGAACTATTGCTACACCTTCTTTGGAAGGAATTCAAGTTTATGAAGAAAATCCAGCAGATTGCAGTGGTCCATCTATCACATATGACTTCTCAAAACATGTTCTGATTGAATTGCTTGACAATGTGACTCCTGAAGCTAAGTTGTGGAATGAGTTGGGTTTAGCCAATGATAAAAACATCATTCACAAGCGAATGATTGTTGATCCTCATCGAGTTAATTGTCGCCGAGCAATTGTTGTTTGTTCCTCTTCTGATGAAGCCAAAGAACTAACACAGAGATTGTCTCAAGCCAAAATAATGAAAAGGCCAATTTGTGCTGTTGTCATTGAAGCATTACTGTCCGATATTTGTCTTTTTGAGAAGCAGATAATGCAGTATGGTGATAAGCGATCTCAACACCAGTTAGTGTATGTTACGGAGCTTACAAGATGTCGTGACCCATCTGGTCTTGCTCAATATTTAAGGGAGAAATTTTCTCCCTTTGGCACTATCCTGTCTGTGTTAGTTTCAGAAGATAAAGATGGGTATGCATATCCTGAAGGTGTAATCAAATTTGCTCATTTGTCTGAAGCGTTTGCTGCTGAGCTTGCTTATGATCAGTGTGCTGTTGCATTGGAACGTTTATCAGTGACAACTCATCACAATATTTTACTTTCTCAATGTGACTTAAGAGCTCGTTTGAGGGAAGCATACTCGAGGAAAAAAAGTGAGTTTTCTTTTGATGTTTCCTCCGAATCTGTTATGACCAAGTCATCTAAAGAATCGGATTCAGATCATACTAAAATTCAGTCTAACAACAAATTTCAGCATTCTATTAAAGAGTCTGAAAAAAACCAGTCAGTTTTAAATCATTCAGATCGTACAATAAATGGTAATAATGAATTTACAAGTGACTCAGCTGAATTAGCAGATGTTTTAAAAATGTCAAGTGAGCCATCAAATTTAATTGATTGTTTGCAAGGTATTGCGGAATGCAGTGAAAGTTCTCTTTCAAGGCGAGCTAGTGTTAATTCTTTAGCAGAGACTGAACCAGGAAGTACAGATCAATCTGCTCTGCCTTTAAATCCAAATAATACATCAACACTACTGAATAAAACATGGTCTTCTCGAATCATGGGTTGGATTACCGATCTTCCAAATACTGATAATTCTAATCAAGTTGGGGCCACTACAAATGATGATGTAATTGAAAATGTTACTGTCTCTGAATCAGTCGTTTTGGCTGATAAAAATGAAAATTTTGGATCTAATCAGCAATCCACATTAACATATCCTGCGGATGTAGTTTCAAATACAAGCAGTTTTGTCACATGCAATAATGGTGATTTAAATTCTAGCATTCATTCCGTTACTACATCTTGTAGTGATGTTAGTAATTCTAATAATATTACTGTGCTAGGAGAGAAGACACATTCCCATGATTCTGAGTCCAATGGTAGTGAGGCAACAGATGAGGAAACTTCCAACCTAAATGATTCATCAGCCATTAAATTGAATGACTCTCCTGTTTTGTCACTGAAAAGGAAGAATTCATCGATGATGACTGAAAAATTATCATTAAGAAATAAAAGAATGAACTGCTCTCAATCTGATTCTATTAATGAAGCTCTAGATTGTGAAACAACTGTACGTTTGTCATCAGTTCCCAAAACCAAATCATGTTCTGTCGTTTTAAGCTCTGTTCCAGAATTAAATGAAATTGCTAAGAATCTGTCCCTTCAACGAACTCCTATTGTTGCTTTGGAGAGACTAAATACTTCTCAATATACTGATGGAAATTTGAAAATTAATCAAACTTATATGGTCAATATTGAAAGTAAAGCTAAAAGTAAGAAATATATGAAAAAGGGAATTGGGGATGGTTCTTTTTCAGTTAAGTCACAGCCTGTTCGTCGTAGTAACAGATTGACTTCTCGTGATAGTGATAAAAGGCCTCACAGTATCAGCAGTCTATCTTTAGAAAATGGTACAAAATCTTTGACTTCTTCAGCCAACCTTGCAGATAGGAAAGAAAAGTCATTAAATGAAACAGAGAGTCCTCTTAGGTTATGGCTCAAGAGAGAATTGGAGTCCTCCAGAAATAATAATGTGACTAGAAATAAAGAGAGTACAAAAAGAATTGTGTGTGCAGCTACAAATAAAGATGTATTGATATCTGTAGGCTGCAGTCACATGACTTGCGACTTTTGTTACCCCGATTCCACAAAATTATTGTTAGGATTTCATTAAGTTGAGTTGTGTGCTCCATCTACTATTTATAACTTCATTTCTTCACATATCATAATGCATTTCTGCACTTCACATACCATAGCATACAATTAAAATTGTTTCGGGACATAATCTGTTATAGTCAGTTTAAGATATGTTTGTGTTCTTCCTGTGTAATTTTACATATTGCATATAGCATTATAAATGCTATGAGGCTAAAATATATATTTAGATTTAGTTTTCATTTCATTTTTTTTTTTTTGAAAAAATGAATATGCCATATAAAAAGCTACATATCACTTCTAGTAATGAGATTTTAAAAATGATTTTATTGCTTTTTCTACTTTACAAGTTTGTAGTAGAGTTTCTTTCTTAAATGACAATGAACTGTTTTTAATTTTCAGGTTAAACAATTCAACAGAATTGAAATGATTGGAAGCATGAAGAATTGCTGATTTAGAAAGTTTAATATCATGTTTATAAACATTATTTCTTTCTTTTTTTTTTTCCTTCCTTTTTCTATACCAAAGATTTATATTTTTCAATGTCATAAGATTGAGCAATTGTATGTTCTAAATATTAATAAAATTATATAAATCATAAAATTGAATTTTGTTTAATTTCTTAAAATTGTTACTATATTTTGTGACATGCTATGTACATGTATAGCATGTACATGCTATATTTTGTATTTGCTATGTACTTTTTGATGATTTTTAAATGCTTCAAACACACCAGTTTAAACTTCTAAAAAAATTGGGAAAATAATCAGTTCTGTTGATACTGAAATTGCATCAATAATGTGTATCAAATATATTGCACCAGCTTAATTTTGGAATCCACTATATAACATGCACTTTTTTCTCCCTTAGACTGTTATCAAAGCATATTGTGTGCAGTTTGATGACATGCATGCATTGTTTCTAACAAAAAAAAAAGCAAAATTACCATTACTTTAACATTTTTTTTAAAATAAAATTTTTGTAGTTTTTAAACTTTTATAAAATGCTTAGTTTTTTTTTAAAAAATATTTTTAGTTACTTCAAGTAATTTATATTTCTAGAAATATTTGAAAGAAAAGCTAATATGGAATTGAAACTCCAATCCTCTTTGTTAGATTAAAAAAAAAGCATAAAAATTTTGAAGATTTGATATTTATTTTGAAAAATAACCAGTACTTATACATCTAAATCCATACTAATTCTTATAGTATATATATATGGAAATACCTATAAAATATTTGAACGCTTTATTTTTAACAGAAAAAAAAATCCTTAGGAAATGAAAAAACACCTTCATCAACATAAATAATTGCCCGAGGAAAATGTATTCAAAGTTTGTAAAGACATGTACTGCTGTATGATAATAGTTGTAGAACTCGGATTTTTTTAAACATGTAATTTCACAATAATTTGTTGGTCAAAAAAGGCACAAATGCTGTCTTAATTCAATATGATTGAATATTTTTTTTGTTCAAAGTGTTATGTTTTTGCAGGATATCAGTAATATTAGTTGTAACAACAGATTATTCAGCTTGCATAAACTTAATATTCCTAAAAAGTTTTCAGCACAATAATAATATCTGATATAAATTAAAAATAATCACGTTTGTATACAACTAATTTATCTGAGTTCTTAATTGGCTCAATTAAGCATCTTTTTGTTATAGTTGTTGGAAT
Source organism: Argiope aurantia (assembly GCA_026543865.1). Lineage (NCBI taxonomy): Eukaryota > Metazoa > Arthropoda > Arachnida > Araneae > Araneidae > Argiope > Argiope aurantia. The sequence goes on along the minus strand of JAPMOR010122660.1, from coordinate 69,089 downwards.
TTGTAACTCGCTGATGTTATTTCCAGTGTCACCAATAATATAGTTTGATGCAATAGGGATCCTCACATCTATTTTTCAAATACTTGTATTCTGAAATCTCACTCTGGATTTTACAGAAGTCAGTTTTTCAAAATTATCGTTTTCACTAAACTGTCAATTCTTTGAAACATTGTGCCTTATTAATTCTAGAGAATTGAGGATGTGCTATTTTCTTTATGCAATAAATAATAGACACCAAAATACTGAACTTCAACACTTCTAATGAAAAAAGAAAGAAAAAAATGTCTTAAAAAATATTTTTTTGTGGGTATTAGACTGGCTATAATGAAATCTCAAAGACTGACCAATATAAACAGAGTCAATTAGTCAATGAAAGATAACCATTTCAATTGATTTGTTCAAAACTGATTTATTAAATAACTTTTTTTTGTTGTCAAATCTTGAGCCTGACAACACTCAGAAAACTTTTAAAATATCTGTAAATCATTTAAATATAAATTCTAATAATAGGAGTCAAACTTCTCTACCTTATGGGCCATAGAAAATGTGGAAGAGGAAAATATTGTTATCTACTTAATGTATGAAGCAAAATATTGCCATAAAAAGTGTATTGAAAAATGAATAAAAATACTTTTCTTTTTTCTTAATTCTTTTTTTTAACTTTTATAAATATAAAATTTCGAAGAATTCCTTTTATTTTTATTGCTTTCTCCCTTTTCGAATGATATGTTTTTAAATACCATTTACATTAAAAAAGTAGTTTGGTTCTATCTTTCAATCTGGTCACCTTTCTAGTGGGTGGGGATGGAAATCGGCTCTGCTCGATATGCATGAATTTCTGTGTCAATTCATTAGCAATCATTGATGTATCTGGATATAATCTCTAAAAGAACGAAATAAAAATGGTTCACTGACGTAATCAATTTGATGTCTTCATTTTGATTTTTTTTTTTTTGTCGTGCATTTACTTTTTCCCATTTCGAATTTCTTTATTAGTATTAAGTTAATATTTTCTTATACTTTATGTAGTGAAAATTAATGAACAATAATTAAATCTTTGTACTTTAAATGCACACAGTATGAGTAATAATGTTTACATTAGTTTAATTTCAATAAAACCCTGAAGAAAGGAGGAATATCGATTGATTATATCAATGTCATTATGCTTTTTTAAATTGCAAAATCTGAACTAAATTTGGTAACCTGATTATTCTGTTATGGACATTTAGAGATAAGCGAATGGGGGGGGGCATTCTACGGTCTGATAAAATTTATATTCTCGCGCCAACATTGCACTTTTGGAGGGCGATATTTCGCCATATATATATAATTCTGACAAAGTTTTTTTTGTTGCAACCTTAAAAAATAGTTTGTTACTATATCTCACAACCATTCAAGATAGCATTTTGTGTGTGTTTGGCGTGAAATCGGACGCTTAACTTGAAGCCTTACGATATCTAGAAACAAGCTAGTTTGGTGAGACTATATTGCATACTTGTTAAGTATCCTAACTTCTGTTCAATTTGATTTTAAATTATAGAAAAATATTGTGCAGAAATTCGTCTCAAATGTCTCTTCATAAAGTGCCCCTATGATAAATGATGACGGATTCAAATTCGAAGTTTCAGTGCCTTCTTGAGATGCCCTTCAGGGGCTCACCTTCTTTTGGTGAGTACGGGTGTCCCACTCCCGAGGTACCCAGGGATCTTTACTTTTCCCAAGGGGTTTACCGTCCTTGGTAAATATGGGTGTCGCGACCCCGGGTTGTCCTAGTGATCCTTCTCTTATTTTTTTCTTCTAATCTCCATTACTATGAGTTGAGTTGATATTTCAGTTCTATTTTGAGTTGATTTTTATTATTGGCTTTTGTTAAATACTAAACCCAAGTGTTTGCCGTGCACCCGTTAGTTTTTATGGATGACAATGCACGGCCACACAGGACTCATGCTGTTGAGGAGCTCCTGGAAAGTGAAGATATCACTCGAATGGATTGGCCAGAGTGCTCCCCTGATTTAAATCCGATAAAACATGTGTGGGATGCTTTGGGAAGACGCCTTGCGGCACGATTACATCCTCCTGGGAAAACCCGACAACTTAAACAGATGCTGATTGAGGAATGGGCACTCTTACCTCAAGAACTGTTGGACAATCTGGTGCTGAGTATGGGGAAACGGTGCGAAGCAACCATTGCAGTAAGGGGAGGGCATATCCCATACTAAGGAACATCTGCTTGCTGTTCTTCCTCTTGGACAAACAATCATGTGTAACGATACTATGAGTTCAATAAAGCCTTTTTTTGTTTGATTCCATACTGTATGCATTGTATTCATTTCTGCGCATCTATGCTTCCGTCATTTTTTCAGAACAAAATGCTGTATCTCATTTCTGAATTTCATGTCTCTCAGATGATTTCTCGTGAAGTTATGGCAAAAAACATACCTGTTGCATAAGTTTTGCACACCAGTGTAATACTTACATTTAACACTCCTACACCACCAAAATCAGTTCAAATAGCATACATTAATTGCCCAGTCAAACCTTATATCCCAAATCCGTTACTATGCTTTAAGTGTCAATCGAGCATTCTATGGCAGCCTGCCGCGGCAAAGAAACGTGTGGCCGTTGCTCGAAAATTGGGCACAACAGCAAATCCTGCTCCTCTATCCCGAAATGTATTAATTGCAAAGGTGACCGTCCATCTTATTCTCGGAAATACCCTAGATGGATCGAAGAAAAGGAAATTCAAACAATAAAAGTCACAAAAAATATTTCTTTTGCCGAAGCACGAAAAATTGTAGTTTCCAGGACATCGACTATTGGAGTGTCGTATTCTTCTGCTGTCAAAACCTAGCCGTATTGTTCCAATAAAACAGCACCACAAACAGAAATATCATCTGATAATAATCCAACGCCCTCATCTAGACAATATTCAGCTAATCGCAATAGATCCAGTGATCCTGAAAAAGAAATAATACAAAACAAAATTGAACCTCCAAATATATCTAAAGTAAATGACCAAAAAAACCAAAAGGAAACTAAGGAAATCTAAATAACAATAATGCCTTAAAAATACCACCCACTATTCAATTAAACAGTGGTAACATTATTCATAACAAAACATCTCGTATACCTACAACCAATAATAAAAAAAGCAGAAACACCTAAGAGAACGTTAAAACTTTTCAAAGAAACAAAAGCCATGAAAAAGTCTCGAATACAGACAATGAAAAATAATTTGGACGGAAAAATAAAAGATTCCATTAAAAAACGTACACTTACTAAACAAGATTTTTTAAAACAAGCAAGAATTGATTTTTTAAAACAATCAAGAAGATGATGATACTGATGATTTTAAAATTCACCCATCTGATGATGACGCGATGTTCACTGACGGGGTCGAAGAGACTTTAAATACACCAAAGAAAAAATAAACCTTTATGGCACTTAAACTTTTTTTGTGGAATTGCCATGGTTTAAAGTCCCACTTTGATTATATTAAATCGCTTTTAAATAAATACCATCCCGTTTGTCTCGGCTTACAGGAGACTTGTCTTTCTCCTGACGATGTTATTAAAATTAAATATTATAACATAATAAGGAAAGATTACGCTCAAAGTGCAAGAGCTTCAGCTGGTGTAGCAATTCTAATCTCAAAAGATTTTCCCTTTATACAGGTACCATTAAATGGCGAGATACAAGCATTGGCAGTTCAACTGCAGATTGATGCCCTTGTTACTGTTTGTTTTATTTACCTCCCACCTAATTATATTTGCACTCAACAGGAATTAGATGAATTAATAGATCAATTACCTGAACCGTTCTTTCTTCTTGGAGATCTCAACGGCCATAACCCAATATTGGGCAGTCTAGATATCAATATAAGAGGGAAACAAATAGAAACCCAAATTGATGACCACGCTGTTTATTAAATAATAATAACCAAACATTTTCTTCAACTCGGACGTTCCACACACTTGATTTGGCTCTTTGCTCCCCTTCTTTAGTCATCAAATGGAATTTCAATACAGAAGACGACCTGTATAACAGTGACCATTTCCCGATCATATTAAATTACATTGATGATGACATTAGGTATCCTGAAAGACCGAAGAAATTCATATTTCAGAAAACAAACTGGACACTATTTTCACAACTTGTTACAGTAACATTGGAAATGGTACAAGACTATAGCATAGAAGATGCAGTTGACAAAGTTACAAATTTAATTATTCAAGCAACAGATATAACTATTCCTAAAAAATCAGGAAAAACACCAAAAATATAGAAACCTTGGTGGAATGAAGAGTGCCGAATTACTATGAAAGAACTAAAGAAAGCTTGGGGGAAATTCCGACGATATCCGACCACCTCTAACCTAATTGCTTTTAAATTGGCTGGTGCAAATTTTAGAAGAATCAAACGCGTAAGTAAAAGGAAATCTTGGCAAAATTTCATTAACTCCATAAATAATCAAATATCATAAAAAAAGCTGTGGGACAAGATAAGAAAACTTTCTGGTAGTTATAATGATAGCCCAGCAGTATCATTTTTCAATTACAATGGACAAGTCATAACAGATATTAAAGAGATTACGAACACATTAGGAGAAACTTTCGCTGCTGTTTCTAGTACGAATTCATATTCACCGGATTTTATTTTATTCAAGACAAATGAAGAGAGACAAGATATAAGTTTTAATACCATTACAGACGAAGAATATAATTGTGATTTTTATCTTAATGAACTCAAACACGCTTTGAGTAGATCGCATGCTACTTCCGCTGGTCCTGATAAGATCCATCTCCTCATGCTCACTCATCTAACTGAGACGTCCATACATAGCCTTTTAATTTTACTTAACAGAATATGGAAAGAACATAAGTTCCCCAATTCCTGGAGAAGAGCCACGGTAATCCCTGTTTTAAAACCTGGGAAAGACACTAAAAATCCTAGAAGTTATCGACCTATAGCTCTCACTAGCTGTCTCTGCAAGATATTGGAAAGGATGGCAATTTTTAGACGTATACATGTTCTGGAAATAAAGAAATGGTTGTCGCCTTTTCAAAGCGGTTTCCGAGTGGTAGAGGAACAGTGGATAGCATCTTGCAACTAGAAACTTCAATACGAGAGGCCTTCGTTAGCAAAAAACACCTTGTTTCAATTCTGTTTGACATGGAGAAGGCATATGATAAAACATGGCGATGCGGAATTTTAAAAGACCTCTATGAAATTGGTTTTAGAGGCAATCTCCCAATTTTTATTAAGAACTTTTTGAAGACAAGAACCTTTCAAGTCCGAATAGGAAATCTTTTATCTCGCAACTTGTATCAAGAGGAGAGTGTTCCTCAGGGTAGCGTTCTTAGTGTTATCTTATTCATTATTAAAATAAATGGAGTCGTGAAGCAACTACCGACGACAGGCTCTCTTTTTGTAGATGATCTTGCAATTCACTGCTCCGGCACAGATATGGTCTATATTGAAAAGAAATTACAAGAAGCGGTGAATAATATCAGTCAATGGAGCAGAGAAAATGGATTCCAGATTTGAACTCAAAAGACAAATGGCGTGCATTTTTTTCAGAAGACGTGGACTCCATCTGGATCCAAAAATTTTACTCAATGATTGCAAAATTCCTATTGTAAAGGAAGCAAAATATTTAGGACTGATACTTGACTCTAAGCTGACTTTCAAATCTCATATAAATTACTTTAAAAAAAGTGCATTCAATCTCTAAATCTTATCAAAATACTTTCGAGAACATCATATGGAGCCGAAAGCACTGCTATGCTGAGAGTTTATAAAGCTCTTATACGTCCAAAACTCGATTACGGATGCGTTATTTATGGCTCGGCTGCAAAATCTACCCTGAACGCTCTTAATACCATACATCATCAGGGCCTCTGGCTGTGTCTGGGAGCATTTAGAACATCCCCGATTCAAAGTATTTATGTAATGAGCAAGGAACCTTCATTAGAGTTGAGACGGGAGAGGCTTACTCTCAATGCTTTTTTTAAAATTAAAAGCGATTCATCTCATCCGATGCATTATAAAGTCCTTAATCCTATATATGGGTCATTATTTGCGCTAAGGCGTTCGTTCATTCCTTCATTCGGTTTTAGAGTTGGGGACACTTTGAGGAATTTTAACGTTACTGATTTTCCAATCTTGTAGAAAAATGATGAACTTCCACCTTGGTAGGAATTGGATATAAATTTTATTAACGAGTTTGAACACTTGCCGAAATCAACAACACCTAATTTCATGTATAAAAATTTATTTTACGATCACAGAGATCGTTTTTCAAACTATGAGCCTGTGTTTACTGATAGTTCTAAAAATGAAGATCATGTTGGAGCAGCAGTTGTGATAGGAGATGTTATTATACAAGAAAGATTACATCAGTTCTGCTCAGTATTTACTTCAGAGATATATGATATATATTTAGCTTTACTTAAAATGCATTATTTGAGAGGGAAATTTATTTTATATACAGATTCAAAAAGTGCAATCGATGCTCTGAAGAATGTCAATCCTCTTAGTCATCCTCTAGTTCTTAAATGTGCAGAAATGTACAAATATTTAACCAATAAAGGTCGGTCCATTGCATTTTGTTGGATTCTTGGCCATGCAGGTATTGTAGGTAATGAGGTAGCTGACCAGGCATCTAAAACGGCTACGCTCACGGTGGAAAACTTTGTCCCACTGAAAGATGCTTTACAAGCTGTTAGAAATTTGATCAATAAAAAATGGCAAAGTAATTGGGACGAGCAGCACACAAATAAATTACACGCATTTTGCCCTTTTATAGGTCACTTCAACATATCTAATTTATGCAGGAAACAAGATATCATATTGACTCGCCTTAGAATGGGTCATATAAGACTTACGCTCAAACATTTGCTTTGCTCAGAGCCTGCACCTATTTGCTCTCATTGTCAATGCATTCCTTCAGTACGGCATATTTTAATAGAGTGTCAAAATTTTAATACATATAGACTTAACCGATTTGGAACAAATAACGTTACCTTAAGCCAACTGATTGGGGAAAATCCCCATGCAAACTTTTTAAAGTTCCTTAGAGATATAAATATTTATAAACTCATTTAAGTTCTTTTCTTTTAAACTTTAAAATTTCCTTTTACTGAACTGTTTATTATCACATAAAATATGAAGAATGTATATATCTAGTGTTTGGCGCAGTTTAGTCAAATATGGCTCTTGCGCCATAAAGCGCAACTCAACCAACCACCCAACCTTCTTGAGAGGGTAACTCTAAGAATATCTTGTTAACATAATCTTAAAATAGAAAAAAAAACTTATTTAAAAATAGTTGGAAATGAGATGTTATTTCTGCCGAAACAATAGAATTATCAATTTACAGAACGAATGATAATATTTATTTACAGCCAGATGAAATTCTATGATAGCATATTTTAAATCATTAATATTAATAGTAATTGTGGGGAAATTGCAGGATTTTGTATGACGTTAGCCGACAGTAGCAATGAGATTTTCACTGAAATCCCATAATCGTTTGGCTAAAACATCATCCATGGCCCTCGATGAAGGTCGAACTTTTCTGCAACCGCTGAAAAATAAAACATGATAAACTGATGAGTAAATTCGAAGGGATTGATTTAAAAAATATATATAAATAAGATTTAAAATCGAGAATGTTGAATGTGAGAGTGGGTAAGTTCTGCCTCGCTTACAACACCATTAATGATGTTGTGGCGAAACAAACAAACAGAAACATTCAGAATTTTCTAAGAAAGTGGACTAAGTAAAATTCTTCGCTATATCACAGAGGATGCTCAAAATTATTCTCACTCTTCAGAAAAGTAGGTATCAGAATGTTCTTTCTACTCCTTCCAATGTAGCATTTAGAACGGTGAGAATAAATTCGTGACAGCATCATAGAAGATTTTTAAAATTCCTTTCATCCTCCATAATGCAGGTTAAAGAATGTCGATTCATGGTTGCATTGTAGAAGATGCTCGAAATTCCTTCCATCCTCCATAATGCAGGTTCCAGAATTTCGATT
>JAPMOR010122660.1:44839-61035 GCA_026543865.1 Argiope aurantia | reverse complement strand
TCAGTCAGTGCACGTGTACCATAGTGCCTTATTCTTATCAGTGAAAAATGCTCATTTATATCCTCACGATATTATATGGCCTTCAGAATATTGAGAAACACCATGGATATACAGTGCGTGCGCTAATAGAGATCGTATTTCACTAATTATCTATTAGTATTACTGAATCGATCTTTCTATTTCCTACAACGGCCTCGTCTGAAGTTATTTTACTGCCTGCCCTCCAATGTGCTAGGGAATATCGTCCCCTAGAGATCACATTATTTAACGCAACTTTCTGTATAGTACTTGATGGTAATGGTGTGACAAACGAACATGTAAAATATCTTAATGTCCTTTTGAGACACCTCTTATATTTAACCAGAATTTAGGATTAAATACCAATAACAGTATTCTACATAATAAAACTACAAGTTTAAAATGAAAGCAACTAAAATTCTCAGAGCTTTTTTTATGACTCTAAGATATGTTTAAAAAGGGAGCGCGCAAGGGGGATGTAATCCGGTTGTTTTCTAAGCACATCTAATGTATGACATTTGATGTGCTTAGACTACATTATTTAAATATGGAAGACGTAAATTATTCCAAGACAAAAATGGGTGACTTTTACACGCGTTTATTTAATTTGTTTGATGTTTGTGAAGAAGGAATTTTGTAATTGATTTTTCATTCTTACTTATGAACTGCACAGATATGTATTTGCGATGGCAATACGATATTTTCACATTTTAATAAGCAATGAATTGCTTAATTTTCATTTAGTTTTAAATTCAATTCAAGGGATGCCATCTAATAATTAATTTGAAAAACATTTATAAAATTTCACAATAACATGATTGATGAGAACAAAATTTTTTTTTCTGTCGCTTTCACTAAAGTATTAAAATACAGAAAATAATTTTTTTTAAAAATATACGGATCAAAACAAAAATCGTAACATCGTGATATGCTAATGTAAATACTCTTATTGAAATGAAATTTTAATTATAGTCACCATGTAACCAGGGATGGGACAGACATCTCAGTTTTTTGGGGAGGGGGCGAGGCTTGATGAGACAATAAAAATGCTGATTCTTAAAATGAATGTTGCCAACTTAAAACTCAAATATTTTACTGTTGCCTATCTTAAAATCGTTCTCGAACATTTCCGCTTGTGCACAGCCGACCACCCCGCCCCGCCACCACGGAACGAAGCAGTATTGGCAGGATTTGTTGCGGCGACTGCTTTCTTCAGCATAACACTGAAAGATTACCGAACTGAAATTCTCTTCAATGCAGTTGGCCGCCAGCCACAAAGGGGTCAATGACTGACATTCCTCCTCATCCTCCCGTGCACCTATCTTCCTGTTAAACAAGAAGTAGACTATTACTTTCAGAAAATATCGAATTTCTCAATATTCTTCTAAATTCTCGTTCTACAATAATAGAAATCCAAACACTTTAAAATTTTCAAACAGTTGGTAACAAGCAGACAATTTTTAACATTATGTCCTTCTGTGCTTTAAGAATATCTGATGCTATAAGTACTGTACATAAAGGCACCATTTTCAGATTCTTTCTTAATTCCAAGATTTCTATGCATTCCTTTAAATAATGGTAAACAGTACTGGTTCATCTACCAATGTATTTATTTTCCTGCATTAACGTTCTCGCATACTATAAAATATAATAACATTTTTTATTGTACATAGATATGTGGTTGTAACTTCATAAGCCAGATAACAACCTCTGGAAAGGAATGTACACTTTTGTCTAGTGACTTTGTTACCCGGCTATGAACCCTAACGTTGCGAGTTCGAACCCCAACCTTGCACATTGGTGACCCTGGTTCTGAACAACCGCATCCTTCGTTCAGCTGTCGTGGCTCCATCTACCGGCAGCAACCACTCACACATGCTCTTCGTCATCCGCCATAACGCTTGGCACGATAACAACGTTCGTTGCTCGCCATAACTGGCGCGATAAACTCCACCGACTCACTGGTGGGGGAGTATTGTGGTGGTAACTTCATAAGCCAGATAACAACTTCTGGAAAGGAGTGTACACTTTTGTCTAGTGGCTTTGTTACTTGGTTATGAACCCTAACGTTGCGAGTTCGAACTCCGACCTTGCACAAATATTTATTCCATTCTTTAGAATGAAGAATACGAACTATTTGTTTATCTATATATAAATAATTTATTTTTAAATATACTATTAAAAGGTTGATTTTGTTAAATATGAGTATTGCACTCGCTTGAAACAGAACAGAAACTAAATTATTTCAACAAATTTTTGATGCAGATTTTGAAAAAATATCGAGGTTAAGAAATACAATTTCCCTGTCTTTTTTCCATCGCCACCTCCATTTTTTTAGAGCTGCAATTGTATTTATCCAAATGTCATTGATATGCTGATACGCAGAATAAAGCAACTCATTCGATTATTCCTTCAAATACTGCTGGCTTTTATTGAAACTGCCGATTCGGGAAAGAAAAAAATGTGTAAAGGGTTTGCACCCCTTTCACCTATCTTCACTATGCCAATGAGCATTTATCTTTAATTAATACTTAAAAACTTGATACTTTGTCCTAATTTGCTTATCTCTAATTTTAGTTTCCCATACTTTTACTATTTTTGCTTTAATCTGCACATTTTTGATAAATAAAAATATTTCTTGCATTTAATACAGTAATGAAAACGTGTTTTTATAAGCTTTTATTTTATTTACCTTTCTGTAACAAATTAAATTATTTACCAATAATAAAGACCAGATTCTTCGGCTAAGGATGCTTCTACTGCGCAGTAGATGATGGTCTGCGCTCCTTTCTTTGGGCTCTTATACGTTACACCTCTGCATATTGAGAAAGGATACGCAATACAACTGACTTTTGAGGACACATTTTGAAATAGTTCCGTATTTGTTGGACCTGGATCCACACAATAAGCTGTCACACCTGTGCCTGAAAGGATGCGTCATTCATTTAGTTAAAGCACTAAGTCATCAAATTTATCACACCTTTAAATAGAAAGTGTTATTTTGGCTTTCAGCATGAGAAGTATAGCTTATAATTGTAAGTCATACGCGAAGTATAGCTTACAATAGAGAAAATATTGTAATTTTCAAAAAATACGAACTCGAGATCTCTTCAGGTCTATCTGCTTGATGTCGAAAAGCACGTTTGTGCCATTATATCTGTACATGATAATTTAAAAATGCTTTGAATTAGACATGTGTCATGGCTTTTAAACCGAATTTGTAGATTTCAATCAGATTTTGAAAGAAATGAATTCAAGGGAATGCCTGCCTGACTGTTTGAATACATCTGAGCTCAATAATTATAAAACATTAGAGAGAGAATATTTTGTACACCAGTTTAGTATTTCACATGAAGACTTATCAAATTCTGATTCATATCTGTCTAAGAGTTAATCATCTATCTGTTTGTACTTCCGCATACTTGTAAAAGCAATTTCTCATAAATGCAATGACTTAAATCACCAAAATTTTGTATGTGATCTTGTGACTACCATTGTACTTTCGTATCAAGCTTTGATTTCATTTGGTAGGAAGTAAGGTGTCCAAGATACATATTCGCAAGAGAGATTCAGTAAAAAAAAAGATAGATTCATTCGAAAGATCTGGAATTTTCAATTATTTTTCGCCAGTGCTATGCAAGTCTTAACATGATCTTATCCAATATCCATAATTTTATGAGAGATAAGGGAAATAAGACCTTTATTGGAGAGCATGCGAAAAGGGTTCCGGGATAACCACTTATGTTTTTTTTAATTAAACCGCGATATTTATCAGTGGATTAAAATATAGAAAATAATTTTATAGTACTGTCGAAAACGTGAAGCACAAACGGATATCTTTTAAGTTAATTGTAAATGTAATCACATTCAGACAATATACAGTTAATTTAAATCTTAATTTCAAACAATGATTGGAAATTGAGATTTACAGTTATCAAATATTTCTGCTTTTAATTAATAACTAGTCGCCTTCGAAGATCAGCTATTCATTAATCGTATTAATAGCATTAACCTAGTTACGTCAACCAAATGAGCAAAAAGGAAATTTTTATTAATAATGCAAAGACAGGTGAAATAAATTTAAAACATTGTTAAGTTATAATATTTTGATCTAGAAATTCGTAATTATTCTATTTTTTTTTTAATATTGGAGGATAGAAAGCATTTTTTTTTCTGTCTGATTAAAACATGCATTAGTTTTTATTTCCTATTTTCATCAGTAATACTTGAAAGTAGAATAGTGTTCAAGATTAAGAGAATTTTTGTTTTTTACTGATATTTCCAGAAACTCTGGACAATTGTTAAAGGAATTTCTGTCTTAATGTTTTTTGTTGCTATATTTATTTATTTGGAATAAGTACATTACGGTCTCCATTTACAGAGAGTTTTAATCAAAAACACACAAAGAACAACACAATCCACAAAACAAATTAAAACACATATAGTAAAAGAGGAAAAGCAAAGAATAAAGAATTACGAAGTTTTAAACCATATATAATAAAAATGCAAACACAGAAGCATAGGTATGCATAAATATTACAATATGTATAGTTAAAGTCAAGAATTAAAAAAAAAATACAGTAATAATAAAGTAAAAAAAAAATGCCTTTGCTATGGAATTTATTATGTACATAAGTAGGGGCAGATGCAGACTAACATTTTTGGGAGGAGAGTTATGTTCATATATATAATTTTGGATATAGAAATTTTATAAAAGAGTTTGTGAGTCATAAAAAAACTGGAAAATTTTTCAGGAATAAAACATTTGACTAAACTGTGCTTTTATACATCATACGACTTGGTTTTAAGCACAAAATTAGAATTGAAGTGTTTTCAAATTTCGGTTAATTAATTCTACATGAAATAAAAGGAAGTACAAATGTATACTGTAACTCATAACAATATTTTTAATCCGACATTCTTTCCATAAATTATGTCATGTAAAAAAAGAAACAGAAAAATAAATGAATGAAAAAAAAAATGAAATAAGAAAGAAAAAAAAATTATACATTGAATGAAATGGTTCATGAAGTCAAGATGCGGTGGAGATAAGACAGACGAGCTAAGCCTAAATCTGTGATACGTCGGGATAGGAGCTCAAAGCTTTCCTGATTTTCTTAAGGCAGGTTTACACTCTGCCAGTTATAAGTCGGCCAGTAGGAAGCGTAAAAAGGAACTGATTTATGTTTGCCACAATTTCATAAGATAGATTCAGGCCATAAATAGCCGTATTGGCGTCGCTGAATTTTTCTTTTTCATTGAATATCGCATTGAAACCAGAGCCTGAGTAAGGCAGAGGCATATGGGGCAGCTTCCCCAGGCCCTCACATCAGAGAAGGGGCCCCAAATCGAATAGAAAGTTTATTTTACGTTTCCTTCTTCAAATTTTGGTTCTTCAGATGTGCTATATCCTTTTAATGATGGACATAGAATTGTCTGAAAATCTATAAAATGAACAGAACAATATTTCGTCTGACTATTGGATGGGGGGGGGGACTTTATAGCTATTTTAGGTTCTAGTCAATTTTCTTGTTATATATCTCTAATGAGGTGAAAATTTTAAATACCTTCATAAAGTTCGATTTTTTATTACTAAAACAGTGAAGCAGAAGGGGACCCACAAAGAAGTTCTTGTCCCAGGCCACCATTAGGCTAAGTCGGGCCCTGATTGAAACGATGGATATTTACACAAAGAAACATGGTAAAATCAAAAAATAAAAAGGTCAGCATACCTAAATTTGAAAAACTGTAGAAAAAAATGGCAAATAAAATGGAATATATATATATATATATATATATATACACACACAACTTCGCATCAGAAATAACAAAGAGTAAAAAATGTCGGAATTAACCTATGATAATTGATAAATGTTTTCACGCCAAAGCCCCCGCCAAATTCTACAAACGCATGCGCAGTAAGAAAAAATGCAATATAGCAGCATTCTCCGGTCGGGACAATGCCATGGACTGAACAGCATTTTTCAGCCTTTCTACGCATGCGCTCTCAACTGGTCGAGTGTATACTCGGCTTTACTGCAATTGCCCAGATCTTGAATCCCCCGTTGCTACGGGGGCATTGTTGTTATGGAAATCCATCTGGATTTATCGACCATTTGTTTATTATTACTGATTTTGAGTTGCTCAATCACTTTTCGGATGAAATGATTGTTTTTAGCTCCTTTATTAGGATTGAAATATAGATTAAAGACTTATTATCATTTCCCCCCCTTTTTTTATTTTAGACAAATAGATATAGGAAATAATTTCTTTCAAGTTCATGTATATTTTGCAATTGGAACATCATTTAATTTTAAACACTTTAAATTTTTGAAGTATGAATTGAAATCTGAAAACTGATTGTTTTCCTCAAATTGAAAAATTCTTAAAATACATATTTTCAATACTGAAAATTTACCTATTATTTTCATTTTCGATTGTCAAAATCTAATGGCACCTAAAGCTTCTCGAGAAAGACTGGCAACAGAAGATTCGGGATATGATTGCCAAACAAATTCATTAAGCAATGCAAAAATTTTCCAATAATTACTTTTCGGACGATTTTAAGTTGTAATCTTTTTTATTTTTACCAGTTATTTTGCATAGTGATCAAGTGTATTGATTATCTATTCTTCATTTTTAAATTATATAGTATTAATTAATTTTAAATTAACGAGTATTTAAATTGTATCATCTTCAATGAGTCCAGTTTACCGTTTAATAAGACGATAGGGGTAAAGTATATTTATGAATCAAATTTCAGAACGAAAATTTATCATTGAATTCTGAGATTTGAACTGAAGTAAACTTGTTCTGTGTAGACCCAGACGTAAATGTATAACGAGGATTGGAATTAAAAGAGCACACCTTTGAGATTTTTGGCCAGCTCTCGTGTGAACAGGACGATTGCTAATTTGCTGTGACAGTAAGCAAGTACTGAGTTGTATCCACGCTCCAGATGGATGTCACTGAAGTGTATTTTACCAACTGAAAAAAAAAAGAGAAAAAATGCTTTCATTATTTAAAAAAGGTCACTAAAAATGGCAATTAAAAAATTACTTTCACAATTTGAAAAGATATCGATTGTAAAGAATGGAAGAAAAAAATATTTTCATTACTTAAAAAAAAAGAAAATTAATTTAAAAAAATAACAATGGAAGAAAATAAAATAAAAACTCTTTAATTATTAAAAAATATATATTATTTAAATCAATAGCTACTGAAAAATACTTTAATTACTTGAGAAAGAAAAAAAAATGATTGAACATCAATTGGGGGAAAAACGGGAAAATATTTTCATTGAATGAAAATATAGCAATTGGGAAAATATGGGATTTGCTTAAATTACTTAAAATGGAGAATTTTTCATGGTTTGAAACTTGAATATAATTTACATGTAGTTATTAAGAAAATTTATCATGAAAATTATTTCAGTTTTAAGGCATTTAAGACACATGCAATTCTGAAAATTCGTGGGTTAAAAATAAGAAATGTGATGACATATTTTATCCCTGTATTATTAAAAGATTTTGTCATTGACCAAGTACAATGGTTCCCAAAGTGTTGCTACAACATCCTGATAATTTTTATCTTATATAATTTCCATAATTTCGCAAACTTTAAATTCAGTTTTAATGGGAGAGGACATTTTTTTCGGAACCATGATCGCCATTTGTTTGGCTGAACCACAATTTTTATTTACTATACGAAATTAGCGATATACTTCTAAAATGAAAGTATAATTATAAAAAAACTATTTTTATAATATCAGTAATTTTGAATGATTTTAAGATCCGTTTCCTTTGGTTTTAAATCCATGTACCAAATTGTATCTATCTCAAAGCGTTTTTGAGAAAAGATTCACAAGCAGATAAACACACGCATAACCACAAAGAATGGAGTGTTTTTCAAACTCAGGAAGATCTGAAACGTGAAGGTAAGTCAAAATCTCGAATTCGAATTTCTTGATGATTACAATACTTTTTCTACATTTTGAATGGAGAATATGTAATCATTTTGATTGTTTTTGGTCTATCTATACACCCTATAAATTAAAAAAAAAGAAGTGAATTACACAATAAAATCTGACATAAAACCTTTGCATTTAATTATAAACTTTTTAAAATCATATTTTGAATGAAATACATTAACGAGAATTTAGTCATTATCTTTTTGTATATATGATCATAGTAATCAAAATTTTAAAGAATTCGGTGTATAAAATTTAGCATATGATTTTTTTTTGCCAGAGCTCTATATATGTATTAAACTTTGGTTCAAGTATGTTATAAAATGATTTTCTGTATGTTCATGTAAGTGTGATGGTTTTATATAATGATGCAAACATTTTTTGTTTTGTTTTTGTGGGGTGGGTTTCCAGTTTGTACCACAGGAAGATGTTGCGACTATCTATCTATATGATTAAAAAAAAGCCTTACGTATATGAGCAATGGAGCCAATGTTAATAATCCTCGCAGGGGCTGATTCTTTCATCCTATCCAGGAGAAGATTCGTCAAGAAAAAGTGGCCGAGGTAGTTGACCCCGAACTGCATCTCGAAGCCCTCAGTGGTCTTGAGCCGGGGACAGGCCATAACACCTGCAAATAATGAAAACTTCTTTATAATTTAAAAGTCATAAGAACTTCTTATAAAACTGAAGGACTGTATATATAAATTAAAGAAATAAAAAATAATTGAATATATTTGTTGACAAATTAATATTTTCCACACCATATAAAAATTGAATTATCAAATAAGCAAAGCCAGTGTTTGAGATCCCCAGGGTCTCGAAATTATTTTTGTAGTGTCCATAAGGTTATCTTCTTTGATGTTTGCATTTGATTTGAAAAAGCTATGAGCTTTAACATATTGAAACAAAAACAATTGTGGTTAAAATTTCAGAAGTTTATTCTTACTATTTCTATCTGTTTTCAAATTCATCCAGAAATGAATATGGCAAAGTTTTTGGATGATTGACTTATAAATCACAACCCTAGCAAACTCTTCACACACACACACACGCATGGTGCGTGAGCGACTAAAATTAAATTTCGATTCCATACGGAAGGCGCCATCTAGTAGCAAATTAGAGAAAAACCAATTACGAGATTATATAAGTTTAGAATAATCGTTATAAAAAGTAGTGGAGACAACAATGTGGAAAGTTATAGAAATAATTTCAAAAAACAGGATTTGATTAATCTGTAAGAAGTAGAAAGTAGAAAGAGAGGATTAAAAACAGAAATAAAAGAAAAAGAAACGCTAGAAATAGAATGAGAAAAAAAAATTAAAAGAAATGCACGTGGAAAAAAGGACTCTGAGAATCATATTTTGAAGAAATTAAGTTACGATAGATGTCACAGAGATTCTTAAAAATTAGAGTTCTTGTGTTGCTTCAAAGCAGGATATCAATATAATTAAACTAAATTAAATAATTAAAGATTAAAAATAGACTTACAGTTCCAATTTGCTTTCTATTATTATCTCACTCTTTTTCAATTTTATTTTCATTTCCAGATATTTATATTATTTCCTACATTTTTATTACACAACTAAAAATACTTCTATTAAATTAGTTACATTTTTGTTTCAACAACAATGTTAGAATGTTTCAACCTGCATTGTTAATGAGGATGTGGATGTAAGGTTCCGTCATCAATATCCCCTCGGCGAACCTCCGAATGGAAGTGAAGGAGGCGAGGTCCAAATGCCTCACGATGATATTGGCATTCTGTACCTGCTTCTGTATGTCGACAGCGGCAATTTTCCCTTTCTCGACGTCCCGACAAGCCATGATGATCTTCGCACCTGTTACAAAAATAGAACTATAAGATATATATTCAAGAAAACCTACGGTTATTTGAATTTTAGATGTGAATATAAGTTCATGATGATGGGGGATTCCAATATTTTGATTAATTACCATAACTTTTTAAAAATATAAAGCAGGTTAAATCCCTTTCACACCTTTTCTAAACAAAACAATAATTAGACAAGTAGGAATAAGAATTACTAATTTTATTGATTCAGTCGTTATTTTTACTGTCTGTTATATGAAGTACACAAAGTGAAAGTATTGAAATCATAAACAAATTTGATTAGGCCTTTTATACCATCCGAGTCCGATATCCACAATTATGGAATCACGTCCATCTCTTCGTGAATACGATACTTTTTATAACGCTGAACAAGAATGATGAAATTTATTATCCCAGCGTAACATCAAATTTTTTCTCGCTTCTTTTAAAAACGTGGTGAAATTCGTCCAAAAATGTCTGTTCTTCGGTCTGTTCGCACAATAATTTATCTATCTCTCTGTAAACATGATATCTAAAAAATGTAAAAAGTTATATAGATAAAATTTATCATATAGATTTATCCACAGAATTGTAAATGTGTATGAAATTTTGTAAATCAATTTTTTTAAAATATTTCCAAGAAGGTGATTATTTATTGGCTTGCATATTTGAGTGTTTATAAAAGCGATGATTCAAATATACAACGAAGCGATCTTATGGACAAAATTGTAAATATTTGCCAAATTCCGGATACAACCAATAGAAAGACAGGTATCCATTATTCATATTCAGTTTTCTCTTCATATTATGAAACACAAAGCATATCGCCGGCGTACTGGCATAGGGGTAGCGCGTCTTCCCCGTGATCTGGGCGTCCCGGGTTCGAGTCCCGGTTCGGGCATGGTTGTCCTTCATTTGTTCTATGTGTGAATGTGCCCCTCTTTAAAAAGGGGCTGTGCAAGCGAATGTGATGCGTGAGTAGCAAAATCGTACTCTTGGCCCTAGTTGGCGCTACTAAAATAAGAGACGTTCCCTTTCGGCTTAAAATCGTTGATTCAAATCGGCGGGATTGCCTATGGCAAGTGCCATTGGAAACAACAACAAAGCATATCAGATTGCATTACTACACTCTGAAATTGGTAAAAAAGCATCATTTAAGCTTGCGGATTGGTACGACCTTCGTGGGTTTGCTGCCTCCCTTCTTACATTATTTTATCTCCACTACATATTCAGAAAATGCAGGGGAGTGTAAAAGGAAAACAGAAAAGAAAATGCATTTGCATACGAGGAAGTGGTAAGGAAAACACTCCTGATGTTTTTTCACTATTATTATTCGAAATATTTGCTGATTAAAGTAACTACAAAAGACCCGACTATTCCTCACACTGCTGTTTTTGCTATTAGCCATCATTTGTACATCAATGAATAAATGTATCGTATTTGAATTTTAATGCATTTGATAATTCTAAATTATATTTGTATGCACATTGCTCAAATTAATTGTTTAAATTAGCTGTATTTAATTTTTATAAATTGATTTAAAAATTAAATAGAAAACTGAAATTTTCTCAACTTTCCAATTTTTTGCTGCAAGAAAATATTATTACCTTAGTTTGGTAAGAGAAATGTTTGGAAAAATATTATTTTCTAATCGTTAAATACATTAGTAAAAGCTTATTTAATGAAATAGCTTCAATAACACTCAGCAGCAGCAGCAGTAAGCAGTTATACAATTACGAATCAACAACAACGTGTATATATAAACATAACTGTAACATTCCAGAAAATATTCTAGCGTTCTATTGTTTCAGAAGTCATTATCACATTATAAGTAACTGTAAAAGAGCTTGTAAAGTCAGTTTAATTTTCTAAAACAAACCAGAATCAGATTAAAATAACAAAAGTGAAATCTGAAAAATGTTAAGTGTGTTTAAACTGTAATATTATGTCCAGTTAATAATGCTACCTCTAGCAGCCAAATCCAACGTTGTTTCTTTGCCAAGACCGGTGTTTCCTCCTGTAATGATCACTGTTTTTCCACATAGCTTAGCACTGCTGTGATACTCTTTCCTTAATAAAAAATCCCGCAAGGCTCCAATGATAACTAAAATAGAGGCACATTTTTAGCAAAAATCGCAAAACATGATATGTGTATCATATCATTTATTTTATTTTTTTGATTCAAAATAATTTGAATTAATTTGGTTCAAATTTAGCAAAAAAATAAATCCATAAATAATCCTACAGAAATACATGTATTTTTTCTGTTTACTGATGCGAGATTAACTTGAAAAATTATTTCAGAAAAATAATTATTTCCGAATAATTTTTTCTTAGGTTTTAATAAATTAAAAAATATTTCACACGTATTTTTTTCTTCATTGTTTTAATTATTGAATTTCACTTAATAGGCTTTGTGGCGTTATTAAAGATATTTTTTTAATCGTATATTATCTCTGTTAAATAACAAAGAGTAAATTTTGTAATTAAAATAATGGCAGAAGAATTAGTCCTAAAACATAATCCTACAGGATTTGAGTAATATTGATTGAAAGACCTTTATATATTTACTACTTACATGCCCAGCACTGCTCGGCATTGAAATCCTTTCATGTATAATATATAAACCGAGCCGATAAATGACTTGTGCTGCAAACATAACATTGAGATAATTATTTCAACCTCGAGGTCAATTATTCTTGGTGCATGCATATTTGACCAGTAATTCTTGCCATTTTTATTGGTTTTTGAATTTCCGCATTTATAACTGCTTGTGTCTCCATTAACATTTAGAGCACTTCATTTACAAAACAACGGCACAACAGTTATCTCATTAAAAAAAAAAGAAAAAAAAAAGGAGAATATCTTGCTCCCTATGTGTTGATGTTTTATAGGGCCATTTGACTTTGAGTTACCATACTTAACAGGGTCAGAATGTACACCTCTTCAGATGGTTTTGAAATTTTAATTAGACTCTTAATTAATTTAAAAATTAAGCAAAACAAATAGCACATATTCACACAAGTCGCAAGTAGCTAGTTTATAACATGTTTCGCGAATTCTCCAAAATAAAATTTAATATCCATATTCTTTATATAGAAACTAGGCATATTAGATAAGATCAGTAAATTATTTTGAGTTCGTCGGAAAAAAATACATTTCCATTAAATGCTCTGATAACAATATCTAACAAGATCAAGAATCCAATAAATAATTTTTTTATGCTTTTACTTCCCCATATCGCTTGATAGGAATACAACATATAAAAGAGAGTTTTTAATATTCATCTTGTAGATATTTATGGCCCTCGGATTTCATCGCCAAGCAAATGAGAAATGTCGCCAAGATGGTTGAATTATTATAATGCAGCTTGTCATTATTGGCATGATCATCAAGTAAAAATAGAACCATAAATATTCACTAGTACCTTAAGAATTAATAATATATTTAATGTATAAACCACTAATTCCTCTATGATAGAAAGCGACACTAAGTAATGTGGTAGCCATTTGTTGATATCAATAAATAACTTGAAGAGGAATATATGAAAGAAAAGGACTATTTTTCGTTATTATTTGTAAGTTTTGTTAAAATTTTTAATAAATATGGCGGTTGCAAAAAAAAAAAAAAATGCGTAATTAATTTAATATTTTGCAGAAACGGGCTCGATACTATGTTTTTGTAATTGTCTTTTTACAATAAGGAGATGTTTAAGTATAATATTTAAAAAAATTTAATAAACAAAGTATGATTTGGGTTTATTGAATTTTATTGTTATTACATTGTTTACTTATCTTAAATAAAATTTATAATTAAATGTATTTTTTATCTATGCGGAAATATTAATACATATAGTGCTTTTAACAATGCATTTTTTAAAATCTGATGCCACTAAATTATTATTATAAGTAATAGGGATGCTTTAATGAGAAAATGAAATAATTGGAAGCGTGGATTTATCGCAAATGCTTGACGAAATTATTTCCTATTTTTGCATTTGCTAAACAGTATTATCACTTGAGAGAAAAGATTAGGAATTTCAATAATCAGTGCGAGCACGTTAAGTGTCCTCTTGCGAATAAAGAAAATTAACCATTATGAGTTTCAATTGAATATTATTTTAGTTCTTTTTTTTCATTTTTGTAATTTTTTATTTTAAATTTTGTGCTACTACAGTTCTTTGCTTTGGATATTTCATTACTATTAAAAGCCTTTTTCATAAACCAAGTTCAGAAAGAGAAAGTATTGTTATCGTTAAACAATATGATCTCGAGATTTTGGCGAGATCTCGGTGGCCTGATGGTAATGTCTCGTCTTCGCGGCAAGGGGTTTCAGGTTCTGGATCCGAATCCATTGTACAGCCATCGTATAAGCGGGCCTCGTGCACGTTAAATCAAGCGGAGCCAAATGCCCTCCTGCTGCTGCGATGCGGAAGCTTCGAGAGGGGGAGGGGTGAAAGCTCAACTGCCGTCCTCGTCATCCACCCCGGTTCAAAATAACGAAGTCCGTCTCAAAGTAGCCCTGGTGTTACTTTAAAACGGGACATTGATATGACTAAATAACTCGAAATATCAATTGCCCTCTGCTCTTCAGAATTCCAGAGTAGAAAAGGAAGTTTGTGGAGCTATGCCTTTTTGACCTTGAACATGATGATTCAAAAACGCCTTGAGCTAGATGGATTAAATTTGATCAGTGGCCTTTATACTCACATGGTAGATGTCTATCAAATGTTGAAGGAAATCTATTCGCATGAATTTTGTTTGAAAGTAAGTGAATTTGATAGAATAAAACATAAAAAGCTAAATGGATAAAATTATATTTCAACATTTGGAATGTAGATTCGTATCATATTTTGTGCTCAATCCGTCTACGGGTTGACCGAATATCGATCTGTACATTCGCATGCATGTAAGCGCAATATTTTAAAAACGCAACAATTTAGGTAAAGGAAATTTAATTGCGATTTTGTTATAGTTCTAAAATTGCAGTTTTTTTGTAAATTTCGGTCAAAGGAAAGGTGGCCTCGAAAGTGCATTTTCAGTTTCCCCTCCCCTATATGATGATGCAAAAAATGGCACAAGATCCAAAGGGGAGGAGGAAGATGACTCTTATATTAAGAGGAAGTAAGCGAGAAAATTTCGGGGAGACAACTATACTTTGTATTAATTGTAAAGCACATGTTAAAATGAGAATAAGTGAAATCTATGATATGGACAATAACTGTCCTTTTATGGACAAACTTCTAAACAGAAGGATGGCACGACACTGAAATTGTCAGATTAGAGGCTCCGTCAAGAATTATATTCTAAAAAGAAGCTTTTCACGTTTAAACTATCAAATGACTGTTAACTCTCGAAAATTTCCTGTCTGTAAATGTATTCTTAAATGAACCAGGTATGGAAGAACCGACTATATTTGCAGTTAAACGGGTTTTTTAAAGTTATCAATACTTACTGGATTATGATTAAAATTATAAAAATTAGTTTATAGATTAAAACCTCGGCTTTTCCTCGGCTTTCTGACATATTTCGACGATCATTACTTTCTTTTCTGCATCTCTTCAGCGTATAAAGGGGTTGAAGGAAGTTAAGAAAGGAAGTGGTGAATTCTAGGTCATAGTAGTCTATAAGCGTGAATGCCCCTCCTCATGGTCTCCGCATGTAGTGATGTAGCATGACGCGCTTTGTGCTTCATAACATAATAAAGAAAATCGAATTTGCATTACAGTTCTTTCCTATCCACCGAGTGACACAAAATTTGTCACAACTTTTAAAGTTTCATACCGAAATTTTTCTAAATTCTTGCGTTTTTCAAATATTATGTTCACATACGTGTGATTGTATAGGCCAGCAAATGATTCTTCATTTGATTGAAAATTGAAGAATATTCTACGATTCTTATATAATAAATCCGTATGTATCCGTATAGATTTCATCTATATACCTGTTTATGTTTTTGTGTAATTTGAGTTCACATGCATACGGTGAGAAGATATTCTTTTAGGTGCATCTTGTCCTATTTTAAACAGGGAATTTAATATTACAACTGCATACCAAATTTCACCAATCTAGTTCAATGCTTTTTGAGTAATCGTGTTCACAGACGGACTTACACAATTTGAAAAATATGTTTTTCGGATTCAGGGAAATCTAAAATGTGGATATTCACTGAAAACTCGAAATTGAATTTATTTTAGACGATTACAATATTTTCTTTTTGTAGTTTCGTACACGAAAAAGTAGAAAATGAATTAACTTTTATTTGTAGAAATGAAATACCTTAAATTTCTTAAATTATACTTTTAGCATAAAATTTAATATTTTCTCCACCATTGCTTGTAAATATCTATATTTATGTCTATGTATATATATATATATATAT
>JAPMOR010122660.1:31473-44739 GCA_026543865.1 Argiope aurantia | reverse complement strand
ATGTCTATACCTATATCTATATCTGCATACTGCCAAATAATGTATTTTATATACATTGTTATAAAATAAACATGTGGTTTTCTCGTCTTCATGAAAGTTTACATAGAACTGTAAATCTATTTCAGTTACAAGGCTATATATATATTAAATATTTGGAACTATCTATAATTCAGTTATTTATATATTAAAAGTAGATAAAACATTCATAAAAAAAGGCATCAAATTCAAATATTAAAAAGAGAAATTGTATTAGATTTTTACTCTTTAAATTTATTATACCGAACAACGGTGCAGTAGATCTCATGGTTTGAGAAAAACAAATGTTTTTGTTTGAAATGCTTTGAAAAAAATAACACAATTTTGAAGATTAAAATTTGAAATGGGCATAGTCGTGAAACTTTTAAGCCCCCCTTCCACACACACACGTACGCACGCACGCACACACACACACAAAATATTTATTTTTGCTTTAAAAGATTTGTTTTTGCTAATAATCATTTTTACTATGATATTGCATTATTATAAACAATACAAGAAATAATTCTTTAATCCTTTAAAAAACTTCTATAGAATAATAAAAATTCCAAAACTTGGCAACATACAATTCATCAGCCAACAGAAATCTTTCAAGGTACTATGATCAATAATATACTAATCTTACCTGACATTTTGAAGCATATGTTTAAATGGAAAATAACTTTTTGCTCGTCTTCTTCTCAAAGTTTTTCCTACAAGTATTTCCCTAAATTTTTCCTTTGGAGACACAACATAAATATATTCTTCCTCCAACAATTTAGTGATTATTTCGAAAACGTAACAAACTGACTTCGAGTAACTCTTCAATAAACCGGTTTCAAGGCAACTTCAAGATTACTAACCTTACGTGTTCCTATGTTTTGGTTTCATTTCCTATAAGAGTTGACCGGTGTCACTCGAGGTTTTCTTTTTTTCTTTTAATGTATCCTGAGGATATGCTGAGGGTGATTTTGAGTCTTTATTGTCTCTTCAGATTATCAACAAGTAGGATTTCAGTATTAAAAGAAAAAATTGAATTATATTTTAGAGACATAGTTTTTTTAAAAGAACACTGAAAATGTTTTTCGTTGATAATAAATTGCTCTTTTGTTTTTAATTGTTAATTAAATACAGCTGTCATACTTATAAAACGAAGTGTTTGTTTATGCGTGCATGTATGAGTGCGGTGCCTATAGAAATTTACAGCATTTGCGGCAATGGAATTTGGGATGCAGAATAGATCCAATAATGAAACAATGCACCTCGAAACCATAATTTTAAAATTTAATAGAAAAAAATTATTTGATATTTTGAGTTGTTTTAGGATGATTCTTTGTACATATTTGTCGAAAATCGTTTTTAATGATATTCGTTATCCTATAGCACGTAGTCCCTATAGAAAAGAACAAGCAATTGTCGTTCAAAAGAAATGAGTTTTGTTCCCCTGGTATGTATAACAGAATTTTGCCAAATTTTTAAAAATAGTCACTTTTCATAATTATTTTTTAAAGTTAAGATTGAAATTCCTGCATTTGACTTTCTGATTTCATTGCATATTTATTTAATTTAAAACAAAAATGATAAAAATATGTTTTTCAATTAATTTTTTTTGTTTTGTTTTGTTTTTGTTTCTCTGGTGAATTTAAGGATTTTTTTCTTGTATACGAAGAACACACACAAAAAGTAATATAATCGTCAAAAATTTTGAATTCGAGATTTTGACATATCTCCTTGTTTCCAAGCTCTGAGAATCCGAAAAGGACATTTTCGAAATTATGTCTGTCTGTAATAAGAAATCTTTTTCTGAGTTAGATTGATGAAATTTTGTATATGGAGTTTCACAACAGATTTGTAGATGTTTCTCCCCCATTTCTTTGAAATTTTAAACAAATTCTATTCAGAAGAAGTCTCTCATCCTAGATTGTAAATTAGCATGATAACCAAAAGATGAAAAGAACTAGATTCATGCAATTTGGTACAGAGTTTTGGCATCTGAAGTGTAGATTCTTATGAAGCTGTGAACCATATTTGTCTAATGGTCAGCAATCAGTCGGCCCGTACTTTCGAATGCAAATAAACGCAATCATTAAAATAGATAGATACTAAAATAAATATATAAATTTTGTTTTAAATTTTGATTTTAATTGATTGAATAAAAGAAGACCAAAATAAATATTCGGTTTTCTTTTATTTTTATGTATAACCCTCACCCAAGGTATTAATCATCAACAAAAGTTTAAAAATTGCCAAGATCACACGCTAACAAGCTTTTTCGTAGCTATTGTTTGCCAATGGCAAGAAGCTAATAATAAACAAATATAGATTTTCCTTCTATACAATTTTCATGAGTGAAAATAAAATGCCATCAAAAACATAACTTGTAAAAAAACCAGGTCTCGCAACTCAGCTCTTCTATCATAAAAAGTTGTGAGATCCATGTAATACCAAGTCGGTCAATTTATTCAATTCATACTTAAGGGACCTTCTGTTTTAAGTTATTACGTAATTAGCTAACATAACAACATCTTATAGTGACCATATCAATATTAAAAATCTTTTATGGTATAAATAAATAGATTGACTTGGCCATCGCATGAAAACACAATGTATCTTTACATTAAATTAGATTACATTAACATATTATATTAAATTAGATTGTTTAGTGCGATTGCCAAGTCAATATATTTATTTGAACCATAAAAGATTTTTAATATTGATATGGTCACTATAAGATGTTGTTAGGTTAGCTAATTACGTAATAACTTAAGACAGAAGGACCCTTAAGTATGAACTGAATAAATTGACCGACTTGGTATTACATGGATCTCACAACTTTTTACGATAGAAGAACTGAGTTGCGAGACTTGGTTTTTTTACAAGTTATGTTTTTGATGGCATCTCATTTCTTTTTGTTGATAGTCCTTTTCTTATTTTTGTATGCAGTCTTCCTCTTTTTCTTTTCCGGTACTAATTCTTAAGCTTCAGCTACAGTCTTTCTCAAAGCCTGTCCCTGCGAGTTCCCTGTCTCTATGGGTTTTTCTCGTAAGCTTTGATGTTACAATTTTTGACAAGTCTGGACGGTAAATGCTTCTTAGTCTTTTGTATTCACAAACTGAAGATTCTTGCACTTTAATACTTCCAAAGTCAACATTTATTAGATGTAAGTCGTCCAGACTTGTAACTCTCGAAAGTGCCACGTAAGCTTGACCGGATGTGAATACTGCAGAACCGATATCCATCAGTGCATTATTTAGACTTAGGCCCTGACTTCTGTGCATTATTACAGCATAGGATATACATATGGGAAACTGTTCGCGATCAGCATAAGCTCTATTAATTATTTGAAATTTAGTTTTGACCGGACTAAACTCGTAAACATGTTCTTTATTAAATGCAATGTATATTTTCTTAATTATTTTTGTATTTTCAGGATCAATCTTTACTCTTTGCACGATACCGATAGAACCATTAACTAAACCAAGACTCACGTCAATATTTCGTCTTAACATGACTTTTGCTCCTATTTTTATAATTATGTTCTCTTCCAGGCCTGCAGTCATAGAAGCATCGTCTTCATATTTTTTTTATGCATTCACGAGCTCTTTTTGTTAGGTATCTAGGGCAATCTATGCTATCTACAGCTGTAAGTTTTATTTCGGAATGTGGAAGAGATTTAAGCATTGCAGTATTTAATTGCTGACACATGTTTGTTGTAGGTAATAAGCAAACGGTATCATCAGGAAGTTTCGAAAGGTGTTCAATTATTTCAATTAATCTGTTTTCATTTGAATTGGATTTGAGAGTTATTAATCTAGTCGAGAGTAAGTCGCGGTCTTTTTGTGTAGTCACACCTAATCTTATTTTATTTAGCATTTCAACAAAGTCAGAATCATTGAGCTATCGCACGTTAATTGTCAGTTCATCGTATATGAACAGTTCAATCCACAGATTCGGTATAATGAGGGAACCTAACAACTTGTTAGTTTCAGCAGTTGATAGTTTTTCAAAAGATGACTTTCCTCTTACCGGCGGAAGCTGTAAGAAATCTCCGAAAACTACAAGAAGTTTTTTTTTCCAAACCACCCATTCTGATCGTCGCTTGTGTCGAATATTTCAGATAAGCGTAAATGAATATATGTTAAAGTAACATTGGATATCGTCGACACTTCGTCTATGATAAACAACACTACTTCTTTCAAATCTGATCTCAGAACTTGGAGCATTTCATCAGAAAGTGACTTGTACTTCGGTGTTTGCTTGTGTTCTACAGACAGCTGCAACAGTCTATGTATAGTCAATCCATTCACATTGAATGCAGCTATTCCTGTTGGAGCACTAACTGCCACTTTTTTGTTTAAATACGTTTTAACCCAAACTTTCAGAGTTTTTATTAAATAAAAAGCTCTTTCCAGTTCCACTCACAAAACAGCGTAAAACGTCAGCATTATTATCAGTTGTGTCCATTTTATTTGTGATCATATCGAAGACTCTTTTTTAATCGGCATTAAGTTTTACGATCACACTTTGAAGATCAATTTGCTCTTCTTCTACCAGATTGATTCTCTGGAAGTCACCCATTGCGTTTGCAGCTTCCACAGCTTCAAAGTGAATTATTTAAAATTTGATATTGTTACGAACCTGTAATTTTGCTTCCCAGCGCAAATAGTGTCATCATACGAAAGACCGTTTTACAGTAATCTGTATTGGATGCTGTCGGATGCCGAGCCACTGATCCCAGAGCTTGGTGACAAAATTGGCGACCATTTGGCTACTTGGCGACGAATTTGCCGACAAAATGGATAAT
Source organism: Argiope aurantia (assembly GCA_026543865.1). Taxonomy (NCBI): domain Eukaryota; kingdom Metazoa; phylum Arthropoda; class Arachnida; order Araneae; family Araneidae; genus Argiope; species Argiope aurantia. Next base: position 39,920 of record JAPMOR010122660.1, on the reverse strand, counting down.
GCTCGAAACTTCGAGAAATTTATCGATCAGTCCATTATTTCACGCATATTTTAGTTTTTCCTTGAGTTGTACACTAAACACTAATTGTATTCTAAATTTGAAGCTTCTCTATGTCTGCTAGAAGTACCTTAGAGTTTTGATGATCGGTCAGTCAGTCAGTGACGAAATTCACAAACTTTGACTAGTTATAATTCTTAAACTACTGGTTCAAATTTAATGAAATTTGAAATATACCGTGTTTATACAGGGTGTTTCAGTGAACCGTTTCAGAACTTCTAAGAGGGGTAGGGTACATCCTGACAACTCGAAATCATATAGCAATGTGGGATCGGAAATGCTTTCCTGAAGCGGTGTTGCACACAGAAGCACCATAAGGAAAAGAGACCGTAAATGGGAAATCGTTTTAATAATACATGAAAAGAAGCAAAAGGTACATGGATTAAAGTAAGTGTTCGAAGTTTCTTCCACGGGCTACAATGCACGCCTCTCATCTCCGAAGCATGGACATCCGAACATTCTGGAATACTCCAGGCATATCTCGAATCTCTCCGGCAGCTACTGCGATTCTTTCAACGAGCTACTCAGCAGTGCCAACAGGGGTGTCATAAACTAGCGATTTCATATGACCCCAGAAATAAAAATCAAGACTTGATAAGTCGGGTGACCGAGCAGGCCAACGCACGGGACCCCCACGTCCGATCCACCGTGGAAGAAACTTCGAACACTTACTTTAATCCATGTACCTTTTGCTTCTTTTCATGTATTATTAAAACGATTTCTCATTTACGTTCTCTTTTCCTTATGGTGCTTCTGTGTGCAACACCGCTTCAGGAAAGCATTTCCGACCCCACATTGCTATACGATTTCGAGTTGTCAGGATGTACCCTACCACTCTTAGAAGTTTTGAAACTGTTCACTGAAACACCCTGTATAATGCCTGCTTTGTTACTGAAAATTCAGGCTTCTAGTTTTATCCACAACGAAGGGGTCGAAAATGGCCTGAACTTCTTCGAGAAAAGGATGGTACGGACGTGCCGCTTATTTTTGCTCGACTTGGTGGGGGCACTACCGTGCCTTCAGATATTGAGTACTGTTATCATTCATAGCCTTGCTTGAGATTCAAAACTTTATGCGGAGAAAGATAACACTTTTGTTATAATATGTGCGAGAAAATTTCGGGGAGACCGTTCTGACTGGTTTCTACTGATCCTCTCCCAATACGTAATAAGCTTTCTGGTAAGGAAGATAGTTTTATAGATATAATAATGTTTGTTGAATAAATGCCAAGTCCGTGTCCCACGGCATTGGCGATAAACTTGGCGATCATATGGGGATTTGGCTTCAAATTTGAATAAAATTTAAGAATCCCGAATATTTGGGAATCTTGACGATAGAAAATTAAAACTCGAATTCCGTAATTTGTTCTAGAAAATTCGATTCTTTTTAAAGGAACCTGTAAAAAGCCCAGGCAGACCGACGAGAATCTATCAGTAATTAGTCGAGTAGAAAGATTGAATAGTTTAGCGAAATCTCTCTTCTAAGAATTTATCTCCTTCGAGTTCCCTCAGAGCGTTTTGTGCTATTTCAGTTGTTTATTATCACATTGCTGCTTGTGTGCTGCTATTTACAGCAAATGTTCTTTTGTGTACACTTTGTCTGTACTTTGATTTTGTGAATTCATGCTTTCGTACAGAGTAAAGCATATTTATACGATACTTAATCTATCAGATTTTTCACCATACATTTGAAAGATTTTGGATTTTCTGAACCCTATAAATAACACCATATGCTTCAACCATATGAAACTTTCCTCTCTGTATTTCTGAATAAAACATTCGTACAGACAGATTCGCAGTAGATCTATCTGCATTACAGTTCAACTATCACGTTTTAGATTCTGTTGGCAGATAGAGGAAAGCAATTTTAATAATACATTTTTTTATTTAGAAATAACTGATACTTATGGTTTTGTTTAAATTTAAAAGTCGATTTTTTCCTATTGTAATATTTTCTCTTGGCCATTTTTTATCCCAGAAAATTAAAATAGAGATTATCGCATAGTATTGACTTTATAAGCAGTATTTCCATGAGCATACATATTTTAAATATTCTTATGTAAATTAATCTTCTTTATTATAACATTTTTATATCGAATACACACACACGCACGGAATATATTCAAAAAATATTTTATGTTATTTGCTTCATTTTAAATAAATAAAAAAAATAGTGCTCACTAATAATACTTACTCGAAAATAGCTTTATTACATAGAAGCTTTCAAATATTTTAATACGGACGTTAAAATCAAACGCAAGCGTAATATTAATTGAGAATAAATTTATCAAATAAAACCATCGAGTTTTTTCCTCATCGACTTTTCTTTACAGAAAATGGAAGAAATTATATTAAGCAAGCGTCGAAAACTGTCTTTTATCAAAAATTGCTTAAAACAGGTATTCAGTCAAAAACAGGAAAATAGCCCGATTTCATTGTTTAAAAGGCACGTGTTTCTGGTTTATGCAAACGGGTGCTCTGGCAACTGATTTATTCCGAGATATTGTGAACTTTATCACTTTTCTAAAGTTTTCCTTTCATATTCTTGTGTTTTAAAATACTTTCACGAAGTCGATATATTATTGTCAATAACGTCAAATAAAATAATATATAAATTTTAAAAAGCATGTTCGTGTGAATTTTAAGCATTTATTTTTTCTGTTAGTGGAATTAAAAGTTGCATTGCAGCCAATATTTTTATGATTGCTTCAATTTAAATTTAAACAATACGTTATGAAAATAAGTTTTCTAAAGAAAGTAATCAGATTTTTTTTTTCATTTCTGTTTCCAATGTAGTTAATTAAAAGCTATACCACTTTAAAATAGTCATTAACATTCTCTTGTTTATAATCTGATTTGAATTTGCTACTAAACTGTAAATAATTCACCAGTATGAGGATATTTAATAATATTTCACCGAAATTTGACTCAAAAACCACAATTTCGAAACGCTGAGCAATTCTGATGTACCAGTTTTCCAATTCCAACTACAGTGGCTTCCCAACTTGTTCGTGCACTTACGAATTTTAACGAAATACTGCCTTATCCATTACTAAATATTAATACTTCATAAAAGTTATAGAATTTCTAAAAATATCTGTAACTGATTCTTAACAAAACGTTAATATTTTAATAATATGCAAACATTTCCTTTTTGAAAAATCAATAAGCAGAAAACAAATGTTCTTACAAAAGTTGCGAAAGAAATCTAAGTATGTTGTTAAATATTGTGATATTTTGGTTAATTAATAGAATATCCACAATGTCTTTTAAATGTATGTTCTTAGAAGGCTCTGTGTTTATTTTACTTTTTTCTTTTATTTATTATTTTTTTTTAATTTCTGTATTAATGTTCCTCCATTTTTTCATTAGTACTGTGTTTATTTCGGTTTACATATTAATTTTGTGTCTTCGTACGTTTGAACTGTTAGTTCTCTTCAGAACATGTTTATTGCGTTTAAATCCAACGACTGAACAATTTCTAAATTATGTTGGTAATTTAAAGATAACAAAAGTGAGCGTCGAGACATTATGTGCTGAGAATTGCTTCCTGATAAAAAATAAAGTCTCTTACAAAATCAAACTTGAGATAGATAATTTTACTTTGCCTTTTAAAATATTTAAATAAAGTGCATGATTTATTCTCCACCATTCCACCTCTAACACCACGTTTTACAATTCCAACTAAGTTCTGTGAATTAAGTTCCTTGCGTTTTCTTCCTCTATACAGTTATATGACGATCAAAATTTAAAATGTTAATTTTTCTTTTATTTTCAAATAAGATATATGGAACAGTTTTGGTTAAAATTGAAATAGAAAACATTTTGGTAAACTCGATAATTGCACTCAAGCGCAGATTATTCAAAATTTTTTAACTGTAAAAATCTTATTACTTTGAATTAATTCTGCTGGATGATATTTTCTTATCTTGTTTTCGATTCCTTTTCCTTCTGTAAAGCATTTAATCACATATTACATAGCAGAATGGGATAAACTTTACCAATTTAGCAATATATCACAGTCATATTCCAGTACTATGATAAAAATTATAATCATTTTTCGCAATCAATTAAAAAATAATAAATAGAACGTTGAAAAATAAGCAAGTAAAGAGTTTTTTTTAAAAGCCAAACGATTTTTTAAAATCTTATCAAAAAGTGAAAAAAAAATGTTACACAAATAAAATGGATGAAACAAAATATAATTATTTTGAAATTGGTAAATGGCGTTATGAATTTATTCGAAAATTCTTCGATGTCCGATGATATTTCTGACACGCTTTATCGTTGCTTTCTTGCACTTTTTTATTAAAAAATATAATGAAATATAATCGGGCTTTTTTCCTTCAGAATTCCATGGATATGATATGAAAAAATGCTGACATTTGAATTCAGTTTCAGGTTATTCTATTTCTTCACAGTTTAAAAATGTAGAATACTGTTGAGAATCTTTGTAGAAAATGTTGATTCAGAGGATGATCCTTTAATGAATATAATCCATTCCAAAATGTGATCGTTTATACATGTTTTACTTTTCATTTCTGTTGACATCCCTTTCATGGGATTAATTGCGAACCCTTTACATTACTTATTTCCAACCATTTATCTGATCGATTCGATTTATTGTTGAATATTAGTTTAAAATGTGAGAAACTCATTTCAACTATGCAATATATTGGTATTGAATTTGCTTTTTAACATCAAATGTATAGATTATTATTAGAGTTTGAACCAAATCTATCAAGAAGTTGAATATTTGCCGGTCTATACTTTCTCAAGTATGCAAATGTGTTACTAAAAAATAAATGAAATTCGGTGTATGACCTTGTGACTATAGCTATGATTGTGTGACAAAATTTTGGTTTCAATAGATAAAAGAAAAAGTCCTGAAAATGCAGATGTACTTTTCTTTATTATACTATAAATCGCAAAATTATCCTATGCGGAACTCTAAAAAAGAATCCTAGTGTTCACAGCCTTGTCTAAAGTTCAGAATTTTATGCAGGGCAAAGATCTAACACTTTTATTTCACCATTCTCGCAAGTTTAATTTTATATTTATACACAATTTGTATTAAAGTTTTTTTATTTTTATGAAAAATTCAAACTAATTTCAATATTTTCTCCAACATTTCATTTGGGTGCTATTGTCTATATTAAAATCAAACTAAAAAATTCCTTTTTTTTGGCTATTAATACACAGTAAAATTTCCTTTTTCTCTTTTATTTTGCAGATTTGCTCACTTTTTTAATTTATACTCGGAGCTATTTGTAGAGGAATGATTCTATTAAATTCACATTCCTCATTCGTAACAAAAAGTGTTAAATGCATACCATATTAATAGTTTAAATTCCAGAAAGGCGAATATTCCGGTCAAACAACTTGACTGCCAAAGATGGCTAGTGTGAAATGAAAAATGGAAAGCAAACTGGCAACCACATGAATTTTAAAATGAGATGGTGCATTTTAGATGGTTTGACTGCAAATGAAGAAAAATAATTTTTGTAGATATTATATGATTTTATTTCTAAACTAAAAAAATAGCTCTTCAGATCTACGTAATTTTACATATAAACAGGTTTTAGCTCTCAGGATGAATGTGGAACTGATTCTATTAAATATTCGGTGAATTCCCAGAATTTTTTTGCAAAGGCGTCATCTTTTGCTTTCGCCATTGGCTCCACCGATCTGCAGCCACTGAAAGAGTAAATAAATTTAATAAAAATCGTTTTCGCAATCCTTTTGGCGGTATGCCAAAATACTAGAATATATCTATTTAAATGATTTCTATTTCTTAACATTAAGTTTATAATTTATTAGTATTATGGAAAAAATACTTTTTTCCCGAATTCATAACCAGATCATAGCATTGGTTAAGAATCAAAATTGAATTAATGTATCCATAAACCGACAAGCAATAAGAATGCGTGCTTGTATGTATGCTGGAGCTCAACAAGACAGGCCGTTAGACTTGGAGCTACCGAATTCGGCATATATATATATATATATATACACACTTTGAAGAAAGGGAATGAGCACTTTGGAGCAGTTTAAATAATTTATAATTAAGCGAAACTTTGCTTTTTCACCATAACATCCTATAATATAACATTGCTAGCTAATTTTTATGCCCTTTTAAAATTTTAAATAATTGTCTTTTTAATAATACCAATTTAATTGTTTTGAAAAGTTTTCTAGATATTTCGGAAAATTTTAAAAAACAGTTTTTTAAAATCTAATTTAAAACAGTTGATTTAATTATTTCACTTAAAATTAAGATCGTTTTCATAGTTTCATCAAATGTTTTGTTGCGAGATTTTCCTGCATTGTTGGAAATAAAGAAGAATGATTCTGATCAATGTCTGTATAGTTAACATGAGGGATATAATAATAAATTGCAATATCGTGAATATTATAAGATAGATTAACTGTATAATTCTGTTCTAATTGCATTGTAATGCTACAAGACTTAACTCCGTTAGGATATTTACATATATAATTAACATAACTAGTATAAGAGTATTAAAATAAAAAAGGCTTAAATAATGTTGACGGAATCATGGACATAAAATTATATATTAGAGATTTAATAAAACTTAATCATATTTATTATTCCCGGCCAATCAGCTGGTCGTCAAAGACGGCTAGAAACAATTAGGCATACAAAATGTCAAAACATTAGTGCGTTAGAAGAGGAACGGAATAGCAGTTACATATTTTCATCTTTTCAAATCTGGGATAAGTCCAGTAAATAAAAAATTATAAAAATAGATGGCGATTCAATAACAGCTTCGCGAACAACGTAAAAAATTTAGAAGAACATATCGAAGATGTTGAAGTTACAGGACCTTTCAAACTAAGTGGGATACGAGGAGGTCAGACCCAGATCTGAATATAAAGAATAAAATTTCTAAATAATTCATAATTGGAATAAGAATAACAAAATACACTTTACTATAAGTGAAAGAAGGGAACAATAAGATAAAACATTTTCCTATGTGTAAACATTTAGCGTTTAAATTAAATTCGTTTTGACTTCCATTCACTTCTATCCTCTTTTTTTTTTTTTTTTTTTTTTTGAGCATTTGAGATTAAAAGTGAATATTTTAGAGGCTGAATCAACTTGGCAATGTTAGCGCAATATTAATGACTAGCCGCCTTTGGCGACCAGCCGGTTCGCCAATCTTAATGTTCGTTAAAATTTTAATAATGAAATATTTTATGCAATTCCTACTGTAATAGCTTCTTCATCAAAATATTTTAAAACTTCAAATTTTGATAGTCATATAATTCACATATAATATTATAAACGCCTTCAGTCATAGCTTAATATGTATCTCTCTAATTTTCTGTTAGCTCCCGTAGAATTTATACTTCAACAACTCATAATATTATAAACACCTTCAGTCATAACGTAATATGTATCTCTCTAATTTTCTGTTAGCTCCCGTGGAATTTATACTTTAAATTAAAGCGGAAAGGATTAATCTGCAATTAATATAATAATATTTTTTACTGAAACAAAGTATTTTTTTGTAATATGATTACTGAAAACAGTCACTGAGCATTTAAACTTTATGGGCACTAAAGAATATCTTTCTTAATTTATGTAATATTTCAAGAATTCGTCAACAAAATTTTCAGAGATTCATCATGACCAGATAGATTAATTAACAATGTTTAATTTTAAATGCATCAAACACTAAGAAAATAAAACGAATCGTTTAAAATAATCGGTTGGAAACAGGTTAAAAAAAACTACTTAAAAAACGATGTACTTAAAACAATAAGCATATACAAAAAATATATAACTAATATAAATACAATTTAAATACAAAAGCATGCAACTAACCTAAAATAATTTAAATCAAAACCGCATCCTTTGATAATGGTTGTCATGTCAACAATCAGAACACAATGCGCATGCGTGAATTTTCTACGCCAATTGGGGTAACGCTACGCAGATTAGAAATTTTTAATTTCCTTTATTCTGTTTTATTTTAATTTAAAAGTACTTCAGAATAAATTTGAAAGATCGATTAATTAACAATGTTTAATTTTAAATGCATCAAACATTAAAAAAAATAAACAGAATTAAATGAAATAATCGGCCGAAAATTTGCTAAGCCGAAAATTTATAGTGGGGGGGGGGAACCGGTCTTACTCATTTGGCGGTGGAAAAATAAAAAGATTTTTTGGCGGGAAAGTTGGTTTTTAATTAATAATTAAAATTCTAATTAAAAATTCAAAAAAAGAAACCCCAGGTGCACATTCCCGACCTCCAAGGTATACATGTAACAAATTTGGTAGCTGTAGGTCAAATGGTCTGGTCTGTAGAGCGCCAACACACACACACACACACACACACACACACACACACACACACACACA
>JAPMOR010122660.1:0-31463 GCA_026543865.1 Argiope aurantia | reverse complement strand
ACACACACACACACACACACACACACACACACACACACACACACACACACACACACATTGATATTATATAAGTATCTAGCTTTATATAAGTACCAGCCGCCTTTGGCGACCAGCCGGTTCGCCAGTATTACCGCTCGCTACAATTTCCAATTAAATATTTTAAGTAACTGGCTCTTGATAGATTCTCAAACAAAACATTTTTAATCGTCAAATTTTGATAGTCATACCAAACTTATACTGTTGTTTAGATCGTTTCGTTCAGTTTACTATATATATTTTGCTAATTTGTTGTCATTTCCGCTAAAACTTCAACTTTAATTTAAAGTGGAAATGACGAAATTCCAATTAATATAAAGATATTTTTTAATAAAACCAAGCGTTTTATTTTATTTATCATCTTTATTGTTATTTATTTACTATTATTATTATTGAATACGAGTATTGCAAACAGAATCGCTCGGCATATAAGTCTTACGTCAACTACAAAATATTTTTCATAATCTATGTAATATCTCAAAGAATAATTCAACAAAAATTTCTCAGATTACGCATAAAATTCAGTTTTTAGTTTTGCTTTCAAAAGGATTGAAATGAAATCAATAATAATATTTTGTTCCTGCCTATAAATATATTTCAAAAATTATGAAGTCTAAATTTAATGCAGTAAGGTATCATTTTCTGAGAAATATTCTGGACACGCCAAATTTTAAATAAATGAATGAATGTTTCTATTTTCCACGATCAACTAAGACTTATTTATGAAGTTTTGAATGTTAAAAATTTAGAAAAATTCAACATTTTCATAATGTTAGGCCAATTAATCTTGAGAAACCTGCGCGCTGATTGGCGTATTTTCTTTGAAACGATCGATGGGAAATCTAAAATTATCCTTTTTTTTTATTGAATAGTGATATTCAAATTTTCATAAATCAGTCTGTTTAAGTGATGGATTTAGTTTATTGGAAATTAATTCTTTTTATTTAAAATATTAGTGTTTCAAGAACATTTTGTTAATCGTGATTTCCACAGCAAAAGTTTTATGTAAAATCAAAAATTCGTTATTTATTAGAGCATTTATTGAATCGAGTTACATAAAATATAATCATTTTCCATTTAGACCATTTTAGCAGATCTGTGTCTTACTAAGGTTTTACAAATTAGCTGTGTGGCCCTGATTTGAATGGATATCCTGTTCATATTAAACAAAACTTGCCTTAAAATAAAACTGATTTATTGGATTAATAATATAGAGAGTGTAAAAGATCATAAAATAATTTTCCTTGAATTTATTTTTTAGAAAAAATAATATTTCTTATTTGTCTCAATTCCTACAGACACGTGCCGAAAATTATATTTTTGCAGATTTCATTTCCAAAAAGATTTAATTTATTTTTAATTGGAGCTTTAATCAATGTGATGGCAACACTTCTAAAAAAGCTAAGTTTTTCCCATGAATGCGAAACGTGCTCTTGCAGCTTAAATTTTATTTTTATTTTGTACTAAAAAAATTGTTGAAAAATATAGTTAAAATATTTATTTAAAAATTCATTAAAAATAGAAATTTAATTTTAAGGTTAAAACATTGGTATCATTTATAAGATAAATTTTTGATCTTTATCTTCATGTAAAAATCTTTTTTGTGCGGTAATATTTTCGGAAGTTATAGCAGAAACACGCCAAAATTTCGCTTAATTTTTAAATAAATAAAATTCTAATAAAAAATTCGAAAAAATAACACCAGGTGCACATTTCCGACCTCAAAGGTATACACGTGCCAAATTTAGTAACTATAGGTTGAATAATCTTGTCTGTAGAGCGCCAACACGCACACACACACACATTGAGCTTTATTATAAGTATAGATAGATAGAAGATTGTTTGATAGCCTTTAATCAATTACACTATAATAAAAATAAAAACCATTTTTCTAGTGATAACTGTAAGATGCATATTCACTAAAAGTATTATTTTAATATAAATGAAAAAAAAACATTCCATTAATATAATTATTGATTTCAATTGAAACAGAAGTTATTTAGGTTGAATGCAAAATATTGATTATTACTTCAATTTTAGATTTTTTCCGGCGTATCATCAATTTATTTCATTTATTTTTTTTATTGTAAATTAATAATTTGCAAAAATTAAGTCAATTTACGTTGATGCCTATTTAATTCTAAAAATCACTTGATAGATTTATATAAATGGGGAATAACCAATCTAAAATCATAAGAATATGAAATAAAAATTTTAGAAACTTCCTTATACATTGTTTTAGAAACACGTCCTTCTAAAACAATGAAGTTTATATAATAACATAAAGATATGAAAGAGAAACGAGAACTCGGTTATTTTAAAAGTATTTTTGATGATGATTTTCTGAAGGAAATTATCATTAAAAATCTGAAGGTCGAGTATAAAATTATCTCCAATTAGGATACATTTAGTTTCTTTTTCCTCAAATATAGCAATAAGTTATAGATAATCTAAATGCATCACCTACTTGATAATAACTAGTAACGTTTTTATTTTTCCTGCAAGTGTTCGCTTTTCTTAATTTTATGCAGTGAGCTTAAATGGCAGCTGATAGGTACATTACGCCTTGTAGAGTTCCAAAGTGCGAATTCGGTTCGAAACTCAACTCCTCTAACAATTTGCCATGTTTATGCATCTGGTTATTATCAATTCCGATATCGAAGGATATATATCTTCGTGGCGTGGTGGTTATTTATAGAGAGAAATTATATTTTCATCATCTGACTGTAATTTAAAGTCATGAGCACTAGCTTGTTGTTTTAAAAAATGTCGTTAATATAATTAACCCTCAGAAGCCTTATTTTTCCAAATCAAATTTTTAAAAATATCAATGTGTTCATTGTAATAGCCAGATAAAGAGAAAAATAATTAAAAAAATTACAATATATATTTTAGTATATTTTAGTCTGAAATATCAAAGTTAATACTCACAAAATAGCAAGATTTTCTTCAAGCAAAGCAGGCCTTACTAAAAATAATTATATTATAGTAAAAATAAGATACTCACCTACCTCAAATGTATTTTTATTTTTCGTAAAACTGAAATGCACCAACGATTCATTTCGCTAAACTTTTTCTGAAAATATGTTAGTCGTTCAATACAGCAGGAAAACAAAATGTCATATTATATGAAAATTTTTGACAGTTGTCGTTTATTTTTTTAACTTCTGTTCAAAAGAACATTATGCAATGGTAGCATACATACTGCCAAATATTAAAAACAAACCATTGCAAGTATACAATTTGATGTAAAAGCCCGGTATCAAATTTGAAACTTAGAGCATTTAAAGGTGTTAGCAGTACATTCTGTTCAATTCTAATCGATAGCAACTATTTGGCTATCAATTTCAATTGTATTACAAGATTTTACTAGGATATTAGTTTACTCTGTTACTGTATTTGTCACATTTGTTTCTTAAATGTGTGACATTTTATGAGAGATGTAATGAAATTTTATATTTTCCATTCTATGTTATGTATCAACAGGCATTTCAAAGAGAAAAATTCTACAGACCAATACTTACATGTAATACAATCCAGATTCATTTGCAACTTTTTCATCAACTGCACAATAAATAGTTGTCTGCGCTCCTTGCTTTGGGTTTTTAAAAATCAGTTTGCTGAACACATAGTAGAAGAATCCAATAATTCTTCCAATCGTGAATTTTACATGAGCCGAGAGTTCAGTATCGACACTTCCCGGGTGAAGGCTGTAGGTTGTGACGCCAGTACCTGGAAAATAGCTGTTGGGTTATAAACATTCCTTTGACATTTACATAGTTTTTAGATTTAATGTTTTAAATATCCTTGTTGTTATAACCAACCTTTTTAGTAAGCAAGTATGGACAATGGCTATGATAGGAGTTGGTTGTTATCGTGCCAATTTTTTCTCTCTTTGTGTGGGAAAATGTTTTTCTTTTCAGAAAATATATAATACGTACTACTTATAACCACAACTCTTTTGAAAATAGATAAATGAAAACTAGTGTATACCCCTTGAATGTAAAATTTTTTGGAGACTATTGAAAAGGCAGATGCTGTTAGAGTCCGTGGGTCACGATAGGATACTGATATTTTAACACCATGCATATTTACCATGATACAATAAAACTGATAACTAATAGAAAGATAATCTCTAAAATGTTATTTTGAGCATTAATGAAATAATAAATATTTTGATAACTAATAGAAAGATAATATCTAAAATGTTATTTTGTGCATTAATGAAATTATAAATATTTTGATAACTAATAGAAAGATAATCTCTAAAATGTTATTTTGAGCATTAATGAAATATTAAATATTTTGATAACTAATAGAAAGATAATCTCTAAAATGTTATTTTGAGCATTAATGAAATATTAAATATTTTTTTAATAAAATCAATCGTAATTGTGCAACAGAACGAAGATTTCTAATAAATAAAACAAAAGAAAACATTTTTAATCAATAAGGTAAATTAATGTCTTACTGCAATATATATATATTATATGATGCGCAAAAGATTATAACTTAAAAGTTTATTATAAAATCTCAAGTTCTTTATGAGCAACATTTTTTGTGAAGGTGTCTAAGCACTTATGCAATTAAAAATAAAATTTCCGTTACATAGCCAAACTTAATTTTAAACCAGCGGAAGTGGTCTTCTCAAAACTTTCTCGTATACTTTCTAATAAACTTGTAATGTCAAAGAACATATTACATAGCATTAGTGTACAATAGTTACGAAATATTAACTTTCGGCTTGAATACAACATTTTTACTGAATCTATCATAACATTCTTGGCGAGTTATTTGGCGATTAATCCCTGCCATGTGTTAATAGATTCCAAAAATCGAATTTGTGCTTTAGGTACGTTTCTCTCAAACGATTGATACAAAGAACTGACACAAAACTGCAATTGTAGTCACAAAATCCCATACCAAATTTGTCATATTTAAGTCATCGCGTTTTTGAATTATTACGTTTACATGTTTCTGAAAGTACAGACCAAGAGACAATCAACGCGTCGCTGGATACTCGGGGAGGTCTAAAATGGGAAGATTCATCAAAATCTTGAGTTTTCTTATGATTACTATACTTTCTCATATGCACAGTATAGAGATATACTTTCTCTATATTACGGATACGAGAAAGTAAATCGTGGATAAGATTATTTAAAGTTATTTGCTGCGTCATTTGAGTTTTAAAAGTAAAATAAACAATAAGTTCTTATTGAAATCAAATAACAGATTCTTTACCTTCGAGTTTTCTTGCCAGTTCTTTTGTGAAAAGTATGTTGACAAGTTTGCTGTTAGCATATGCCTGCGCAGGATTGTATCCTTTTTCCATGTTTAAATCGCTGAGAGAGATCTTTCCAGCTGAAATAGAATATGTTTTTTTACAGTACATTGAAATTGATTTATTATTATTTTTAAAGCTTTATTTCTTCCTACTTTTTTGGGGATTAGAATAGCATTTATATTTATTATTAATGTATACTTGAAATTAATGCTGCAAAACATTTAATTTATCTACAGAACATTATCTAAAGAAAGCTTAAGATTTTTTTAAAAATGTAAAATAGAACCACTAATTATATTGATAATAACCGCTAACTAAGCTTTCATGCCAATTAAAAATTGGCGAATTCGGTATGATCTTTGGGGCTGACTAACTTTTATATAATTTTTGGACTAAAAAAATGTGCCCTGAAGTAATTTTTTTTTAAAGAATTTTCTCCAAATTGAGCTGGTAGTGGTCTCAGACGATCACTAAGAACATATCTAGGATTCGTGAATTTTCATATGGAAAACAAATGAAAAGAAATTAACGAAATCGAACCAGTGGGTCAGGTTTGGGGACTGGCTTTTAGTTATCTTTTTATCTCTATCTCTGCTACAATACAGAATGTGCGTGAGTATTAGCGCTTTACAAAACAGAATATTTGACCTGGAGCAACCAAATAAGGCAAAATAATGCTTTGGAAAGTAGAAATTTGCACTTGGGAGCAATTGGCTTTAAATTCAATTAGAATTTTAATTAATTAAAAACTGAGCAAAGTTTGTTTGCAAACAAAGCAGGTTTGCAACTAAGTTTGGCGGATTTTTTTTCTACTTTTAATCAATTTTTAAAGAGTATTTTAAACCTGTTTCTTAGCAATGTATTTCATTATTGAAGTGACACTCAAAACTTTTCATTGTTGATATTAATATTTCATCCAATATTTTTTCCCGTTATTAATGATCAAAATAAGAAGGTTTTGCTTATATTTCCATCTTGAGTAGGTTTCAGTATAAGACGTGCTTTTAGTAAAAATTTTGAAAATTTGTTGTTCTTTGTTGCGCTTTTGTTAGCTTCAGAAATCAAATATTAGAATCATTTTTATTTACAATTGCTTTTTCCTGTGATATAATTGAAAGTATAAACAAATATATAAATAATTAGAGAGATACAGAGCACAATAAATAAAACGGAGTAAAGCTTCTGAAATAATATGAGATATATACCTATCAAAGTTGGTTGAAGTTGAAGTTTATAAATATATTATTTTCCTGAGGAAGTCATTAAGATACACACAATCATTATTTGAAATTTTTAATTATCATTTATCTGAGGCAACCAATTTGTCTCTAAAGATGGTTAGAAATAGAAACGATCCATTTCTGTTTGGCTGTTTTTATGTTTATGCTCAACATCATATTATTTGACATGAATATGTGCTTCTAGAAGCGATTTTATTTGAAATTTTAATTAGAATATAAATTAAATAAAAATAAACTAAATTGTGATTTTTATGAATAGCATGCAAAAATATTATTACACAAGGAAGAATTTTACACGGCTTGAGAATGTAAAAAAATTATCTTTTTAGTGAATTACCAATTTTATTACCCTGCAAACTTATTCTGAATTTTGGAAAATGTTAAAAAAAAAATCTCTAATTTTCAGCAATAGATTCCATTACTTAAATGAAATTCAAATTGCTTTCATAGTTTCATTAAACATTTAATCCCTTCTTTTTTTTCTTCCATTGTTAAAAGCTACATAGGAAGAATTTTATTTAAAATCTGCTTAGTTTATAAGACAAATAAAAAAAGTGAAGATGCAATACAGTGGAAATCAGAAAGATTATAAGTGACAATTGAGTTTTTAATAATACCTCGATGTCAGAACATATCAGTCTTATTAAGATAGTTCTTCTTAAATTTAATAGACAGAAGGGATGTAATGCTATCAAAATAGCACTGCTATGATGTCTGACACAATCTGGCACATTAAAATATTTTTGGAAAAGAATCACGAACAGTAAATTATAGAGCATTGAATTTAAATTAAACTCAACCAATACCAACCATAAACAATTTCGTCGGCCAAAGGTGGCTAGTTTTAAATACATAAATAATTGATTTTATAGGGTTATTATAAAGTCAAACAGAAAGCAATATTATATGGTAACAAAATTGCTCAAAAATGTATTTTATTTCGATTTATTAAGTATAGCTTTATTTTATGTAAGTGAAACTGCCATTAGACAATTCAGAATATAGTGAAACTGTGTGTTTCACTATATTTCCTCTGGCTTTGGAGCTGCTATTTTCAAGCTATTAGACAAACATGTGCCGGCGTCCTGGCTTAGGGATAGCGCGTTTTCCTCGTGATCTGGGCGTCCTGGGTTTGAATCCCGGTTCGGGCATGGTTGTTCTTCATCTATGAGGTGTGTGTATGGGCCCCCCTGTAAAAATGGGTTGTGCAAGCGAATGTGTGTGAGTTTCATGAGCTAGAAGTCAAACTTCTGCCCTCTGGAGCTCAGGGGTCTTTACCCTCAGAAGCTAATGTACCACCTTTCCGTGGTAACGCGGACACGACATCATCATCAGACAAACATGTAGTTTCAAAAATTCATCAGTTGAGTTCTGAAGCAAATCTATTATTATATGATTTGACTCACGACTTGTTTTCTTTTCCCAATTTTAAAAAAGAACTCGCTAAAACTATATACATATATAGAAATCGCATTAAATGCCCTTAATTTAAAAAGAAATTATTCACTTGTCTTACTTTTCACTAAATTGAAATCAAATAAAATGTTCAGTTTTCTGTTGAAAATCGCATTACTAGATAAACCTAAAGCTCTTTTTCTGTGCATAGACAATTACTATACATTTTACCTGATTTTCAAAATAAAATGATTATAAATATTACCCATATAAGCTGCAGAAGAAACATTTACAATTCTTGATGGCGCGGACGCTTTTATTTTGTCCAATAGTAAATTTGTCAGCAGAAAATGGCCCAAATGATTCACTCCCATTTGCGTTTCAAAACCATCGACGGTTTTCGATTTCGGGCATGCCATGATACCTGGAAAATTATTTCAAATATTCATATTATTATTCATTTTTTTACATATTTAAATGAATATAATCCATTAAATAATGTTCCGTTAAATATGAAACTAATTCAATGCGAAAATTTTAAACTTTATATGCTCGAACGGAATAAGGGGTAAATATCCAGATATTATTTAAATTAAACAGATCAAAGGCATTGAAAAAACGAATAATGATTCCGGATTAAATTGATGCTCATTAATTTGGATGCAAGTGATGATTGAAAGTTATACACAATGGCAAGTGTGATATTTTAGATTTTAGTTTGGATTTCGTAAAATTATTACTCTGTATGAAAATTTCCATTTTCTCTCTGCATATAAAAAGAAGTCAAAGACAGCTGCTTTTTTGTTCAACAGCAACTTGCTTATCAATTTTGTTTGCTTTTAAAGTGGAGTTTAAAGATAAGTTCATGCTTGAGCCTACGAAAGCCGTAATTTTTTGCAATTATTTATTTAAATTTTATATCTATTTGACGTCAGAGTTTACAGTTATTTTAATTTCTCATCGTATGACTAAAGAGACCGCGGTGGTTAATAGACAAGTTATAACATTGTTACTACCTTTAATATACCGGCATCACGATCACAATTGTCATGTGTAGCAAAAAATAAAGTTGTCCTTAAAAAAAATTAGTGAGTGTAGTCTTCTCAAAATTATTTCAAATACACTCTAATAAATGTGTTATATACATAGCATTTTGGACCTTAGGCAAAATTGCAAATATCAAGAGTTCTCAGATTTCTATTTTCATATTGAGAGCTCATGTTCTTCGAAGTATACTGAAGAAACCCTGCACTTGCGTATTATTAAAAGCATTAATACAATGCTATTAATACAAACGTGCCAGAAAAACCGAATATGTATTTTCTTCGTATTTTTTTCTGATCAATTAAAACCAAACAATTGTAATTACAAGATCACAAACCAAATTTCATTATTTTAAGTCATTGTGGTTTTGGATTAAAGTGTTTGCATGCATGCAAAAAGTACAAACTGACATACAAAAGTCACTTTTTGATGAATTTTTTTCCAAATGGAACGGAAATTTTCATTTTAGGTGCTAAATCTTTGCATCAAATTGTATTTAGTTAGCTTTTTTAGTTTGATTATTATCGTATTAAATTGAAATCGGAGTGCCAGACAGAGGACTTCGTTCAAAATTTGATAGGCATTTGCAAATTTATTGTAAAGACCATTTACAAAATTTCACCAGCCTCTCTATATGTATTGTTTTGAATTCACAGACAAAGCTAAAGTTATGATGCCAAAAAATGTGTTTTTTGGACTCTGAAACGTATAGATTCGTCAAAATTTCGAGCTCTAACAATTTAACAATTCTCTACTTATGCAAAAAAGTAAAAACGCCGTAGCAACAACAATTAATATTCATTTTTTATTCATAACACTTTAATCAGAATATTGGGCCAATATAATGATATGAAAGATAGACACAGAACTACAACTGAAGTCAAAACATTCCATACCAAATTGGATATATTTAAATCATTGAGTTACCACGTTTACGTGTTTCTCAAATTACAGATCAACAGACAGTCAATTCCTTGTTGGATTTGGATTAAAATTTGAAAATTATCTAGACTTTACATGCTAATTTTGTGCATCGAATTTTATATATCTAGTTTTTTTTCATTTTGAAGTTATCGTGTTAAATTATATTCGAACATACAGATAGACAGACTTACTCTAAGCAGATTTTACTCAAAATTTGATAAAGACCGTGTCTACAAATAAGTCTAATAATTTGGATAAAGTCTACAAATTTGATATAAAGACCTTGTACCAAATGTCATCAGTCTCTTCCTTTTTGAGTTATTTTTGTCGCAGATAAACAGATGGACATTTTCCAAAAATGTGTTTTTCTACTCAGGATAGTCTAAAACTTGGAGATTTTTTTGACTATTCGAATTTTTTTGCTATTAATATACTTCATCTTATGCTACGTATACGAGAAAGTATTAAAAGAGCTGGAAAACAAAGAAAGAAATTCACCTGCATTGTTGATGAGAATGTGTATTTGAGGTTCGCTTTTGAGTATCTCGGCAGCAAATTGCCTGATGGAAGAAAAAGATGCCAAGTCCAGTTGCTTCACAATAACATTGGCTTGTGGCACTTGCCTGCGAATATCTTCAGCAGCTTTCTTCCCTTTCTCTGTGTCTCTGCATCCGATGATCACTTTGGCACCTGCATTTACAAAAGCATAGCAAACCCAATGAATGAAGTTTGAACATTATCCATTCCCTGTGCATTTAATTCCAATCAAAAATTTTCCATGCGTCATTCATGAAAGTTACAATTACATTCAGTACGTTTTCATGGATGGACCATAGAATGGTCAATATAAGTGTTGGTTTTACCAAAACAAGAAAAAGAACTGGGACCAAAATTTTACAATCATACGCTAAGAAACTTAAAGAAAGTGGTTTTGACTCTAATAAGTTTTAATCTTGAATATGTTAGAAGAAAATGGTATCTGTTCTAATAAGATTTAATTTTGAGTATGTAGCAAGTCTGCAAGTCAAAGGCTAATAATAAATGCGAGTTAATAATTATTAGAAAGTGTGTCATTTGTTCTGTTAGTCACAATAACCATGGAGTGCATAACCCACACCTGATTTAGTAGTATGACTTAGCTCCATTATATGAGCCTGAAGGATCTTCTAAGAAAAATTTAAGATAAAACTGTCCAACTTATAGTTCACTTCGAAAGAAAAGAAAATTCCCAGAAATCTACTTGTTACTTAAAGGCATATAAAATTGTTGTTAAATTGTTGTTTAAGGCAAATTGTTACTTAAAAACATATCATTCAATCTGTTTTTTTAATAATGATATTATTATTATTTCCCAGATTACTTAAGCGGACATAAAAAAGTTCAGTAAGTGCAAGCTATGTCCATTAAGAAGGGTAGAAAATGAGATAACAAAGTATGCACACAAAAAAAATGGAAATAATGAAAACAATATAAATAATATTTACATAATATAACAAAGAAATAAAAAAGCTATAAACACACATGTAACTAAATTAAAAAAATAAATAAATGCTTATAAACTCAAGTAAAGTTTATTAACTCATATTAAATTTATGTACACATGCTAAATTTATAAAACTCATCCACAGAAGGCAAAGAACAAAAGTTGTTAAATATCAACATTTTTTTTTCAAAACTAAAAAAAAGTTGCCCTTATTACAATTTAAATAAGAAAGGAAAAATATGTTCTAAAATCTAGAAAAAGGAAATAAGAAAATAAATAAATAACCATACATGTCAAACGAAAAGGGAAAATTTATTGTATAAATTATCCATGTGGAATCTTTCAGTTTGAATAGTTCTCCAATTTTTTTTAAAAAAATTTTATTAAAGAGAAAATTTTTAAATTAAGTTTTAAAAAAATTATCTGAAGGCTTTAAATGCAATTCGACCAAACGTATTCAAAAACATAATGATCATCGCCCCTTATTTTTATACTAGAGTATAATGTCGAACTCAGATTTTAAAAACGTTTCAAATAATAAGGAAATGGTTCTTATCATTTAAAATGTATATCAAAAATTTATTTAGAATTAAAATAAATGTGGTAAAGTGAATTAACATAAATGATTAATTAAATAAGAGTGCAAAAAGGCCAGCCAGAAGATAGAATTCATAATATTATTTATTAGATTCTTGTTTCTCAACTGCACCATACATTAACAGAAGGCTGATAGATTTATAAACTATAAGTCCAAAAACATAGCGAAACATCGAAAGTAAACATTCATAAAAGAATTTAAAAAATAGGCATAATTCAACGCAACTGAAAATTCACTAATCATAATTGATTTTCAAACAATAATTTTAATTAAAAAATTTTGGAAAGAGAAAAAATTTTTTTTGATTATAATTCAAATAGAAATTATAGGATGAATAATTTTGCAGTAGCTGCTAATGAGAATTTTATAACGCGCGTGTGTTACATGAGGTTATAGTTTCATAATTAAATTCCTTTTCATATTTGTATCAGTTCTAGAGATAGGATGGAAATCCAAATATTCCTTCACAGTTTTTTGAATATCATTGCATCATTTTATACGGTTCTTTATCGTGTTAGTTTGAGTTGAGAAGAAGTTCAACATATTTCGCCAAATTTGCTTGAGTTGAGCTTGTCCCTGTGGTTGTGTCTGTAAATACGAAAAATTTCCTCATTTTAAGAAAAGGAAAAATAAATTTTAATTTCTTTTCCTATTTAATATTAGAATTTAAGAAAAATCGCAAGGACAACTTTTCTTTTTGAAACTGATATAGAAAATGAATTTTCTATATCAGGACAGAAAAAAAGTGATTTTTTTTTCTGTTTTGACAGTGATTTTTTCAATTCCCAAACATTTCTTTAATCTCGTTGTCTGATTAGATAAAGCTCTCTATTCTGAGAATGCATTATCGCTTCGATTCCTTTTCGGGTCTCCAGAAACTTTGGTTTATAATGGATCCTCTGTAATTTCTCCAGAGAATAACAATATATTCTGCTAAATTAGTTTTCGTTTTAAAATTTAAAAATAGGATATTCAGCGTATAATTCTGAAGCACCGAAAACTGTGAAAGGGCAATGTCTTTCCCTTGAATTATGTTTCAGATTTTATTGTAAATGCAACAACAACAGAGCTCTACTATTCATCTTCTTGCTTACTTAGATTTTCTGATCGTCAATTAAATAACTGCAAAAACATAATCAACAATACTCTGTCAGAATGCGATCAACTCTTCAAAAAGAGAATTATTTCCCCTTTGCTCCTCTGCTATATTTAGATTACCAACAGGGCGTGAAGTCACATGAAATGTTCAAGAAGAATCCCTAGCTCTCGGTTCTTGATAGATATAAAATCATAACTCTTGCATTGATCAGAACCTTCATTTTTATCGTAAAATTCGCCAAGTTTATTGAGGGCCATAACGAATTTCTATAAATCTCTCTTTCCTTTAATAAAAGTAATAGCAGTGAAACGGTTTTACAGATTTGTAACAATATGTTTAGACAAAAATGAATATCTCAAGTGAACAAAAAATTAAATAGTTTGCAGAAGATATTTATTTACCTCTTTCTGCCAGATCCAACGCTGTCTCTTTTCCAATACCAGCATTACCGAAAGTGATTATCACCGTTTTGTTATGCATCTTAGCTTGACTTGTGCATTTTGGCTTAAGCAAGAAATCCCATACCAAAACAAGCACTTCTGCAACTGAAAGATCGTAACAAAAATGAAATTTCAGGAAAAGAAATTAAAATTTCCTTATTTTTGCTATTTTTTTGCATTGTGTCTAGTTTTATTAGTAGATGTTTAAGCATATCATTGCTAGAACTAAAAATTTTATCTTAAAAATTGACTAAAAATTATTTTTTCCAGTAAAAAAATAGTTATCAATAAATTTCCATTTTGAAGAAAAAGATACATAGTTTTTTTTTTCAATAATAAGATATGTCATTTCATAGTATTATTTACTATAGACAGTGACATATCAAGCTAATAGTAGTCCTCCTTAATTTTTATTTTTAGTCAAATTACAACGGTTGTTTATGATTCCGCTGTTATAATAGCCTAAATAGTGTTAAATAAATAGTTTTTTAGTATCAAACGAGATACAACATCGGGAATCAATTTCAAGGCTGCTGCGAGATTTGTTTTGAAAGAAACGTTCAACTGAAGTATGGAAATTATAAGAAGATTTGTGGATTTGAAAAATTATTTATCTTTAATGTGGAAATGTCTCATCAATTTAGTAACTAGTGGCGCCCCTATAAATATTGTTAAAGATCTGGAATCATTCGTATATTCAAAATAAATGTTTCATGTTTTTGTTAATCTGAAATTCTTCATTCAATAGCTAATTTAATTTTTTAAACTCAATAATAACTTATAGACTTGTATTTATATGTATCAAAAATTTTACTTTAACAAAGAAAAAAAAGAGGAAAGAAAGAAAAAGAAAGAAAATTGAAATCAAGATTCATAATTTAAAAAATCTAGAAAAAAATAACCGAAATGTATGTGTGGATGTTGTCTATAACATTTAATTCAATGACGGGGTAAAAAAATAAAATCTTTATTTAACGGAAACATTAAGAAGAGAAAGAAAAAAGATACAGGTGCAGTATAATAATATCTCGTGCAGGTATAATAAATCCGCTTGCAGGATGACGTAACTTAAACTGTGACGTCATTTTGATGAAAGCAGGTCCACCACATATGTATCTTTTATAATACCGATTAACGTATATCAAAAACCTTCTTTACTTTCTTTTTATACCATTTCATCATGTTTGATCACCATAAAAAAGTTTTGATCACAATAATGAAATGGAGATCTTTCAGAATGAATATTGTTCTTTTTAACTGACGCTTTTAACTGAAAATCTTAAAAATAATGTATGCGTCACGGCTAATAATAAACTTTATTTCATTATGAAAAATTAGATACCTTAGGAAGGAAACACAAGATATATATTTCCTTAAGCAATTACCTGTTTCTGATTCCCCATATTAAAAGTAATAAAAATATTATTTTATTTTACAAAATTAACATATTAATTATTAATTTTTAAAAATATGTCAAGGTGAATATTTTATAATGATTAAAAGACGAAACGTATAAATATTCTTCTGCATAAGATCGTCAATTAAGATAAATGATAGGACTATCAAAATGAAATTTTTATTCTGTGGATATTTGCATGCCTTCACTTATTATTAAAACTTTCTATTCAGTTATTAATATGTCTTCACTTATTCTATCTTTCCATAATATGAATTAAATTTTATTTAAGCAAAAATTAGATGTAAAAAATATGTGTTAGAAACTATATAACAGACACTGAGAGCAGTTGAAATTCACTAACAATATTTTGAAATGTCTGGTACAGATACATATTATTAATTCAACTTAAGTTTTATAAATTAATTTAGGTCAAAGTTAATATAGTTCCTGTGCCCTTTTCTACGAAAAAATAAATATTTTAATACTCATAAGGCAAACAAGTTTTTTATATTTTAAAAATTAATTTCTCAAGGTATGTAGGCATATAATGCCTTCCAATATTTTACAGATGTAAAATCTGCAAAAGAATGCCTTCATATCAATATTTATTTGTGATTATTCTGGTTAAAATTTGGCCTGATTTCTTATTTATTTATTAGATTTGTTTTTAAACTTTAAAAGGAATTTCCGTTTTCTAAGTTTTAAATATTTAAAAGAAAGGTAAAATTACATGTAAATTTCTTGATTCCTTAAAACTTAAGTTAGATCAATGCACCAACTACTGCGCAAATGTGCATTATTATAAATGGACAAGCACACTTTATAGGAAATGCTTTCATTTACATAATCTACGCTTTTGTATTTGATATCTATAATTCTATAAATTAAATGCTATTATTACACAACTGCTTAATCCTACAACAAACAAATATTCGGCATAGAAAGACCATATCTGGAATTTGTGCCATAAAACCAAACCAAACTAATTCTACAACTTTCCTTTATAAAATAAATATTTTTCATTTTTGCTGAATAAAAAGTGATTTGTTCTTATTTTTTGAAAAAGACTATTTTTGACCAGTTTTACCTTTCGATTTATCATTAATTTTCACAATTTAAAACCAATTAAATTAAATTCACTGCTGTATTCTTCATTTTCACATTTTCCTCAATTCTTTCCTTTCACTTAAAAAAGTTGAACTTAGGGAAAAAAAACTTAAATGAAAAAACTGTTACTCAGACATTGATATTTGATTCTAAAAATAGATTCTTTTACTTATATTTTCGTTAAAATCTTGAATTTTGAAGAATTCAAGTGAATTTTATAAAGCAAGTTTTGCACTTAAAAATTAGAGGGTTTCCCTCTAAAAAAATCAGTCTGTCGATCATTATTTTTTTAAAAATGTGTACATAATTTTCATCACATAGTAAAATAAAGATATTTAACGAGAGCAAACCGAAATAAAACATAACCAACATAAAAAGGAGAACGTCAGACAGGTTAACATCCTTGCAATTTTTACTTTTATTTTAAAGTTTGAATTTCCAGTCACTCGAAAGTGATGAACAGTTTGTCACAGACTGTCAGAAATAAGAAAAGTTATTATACTTCTTCAAGATTTATTTGATAACATGCCATCAATAAAAGCAACAATTTCATATTAGAAAGGGCGAGTATGTTTCTGAAATATATAAAAATAAGCTGTTTCATTTTCACAGTTTGGATTATAGAGAGATTATAATTTAATTCTTTTCATCAACCTATTTATTAAAGCTTGTATTCAAAACATGTATTTTTATTTTTTTTTAAAAAATAGAAAAAGAAAAATTTATTTCTCATCTTCTATGAAATAAATTAAATAAAGTTAGTTATATTCACTTTTTATTAAATGACAAAAAAATGGCTTGTTATCATTTCCTTTTATTGAATAACTTATAAATTACATATCATTACTAAATTTTCATTAAACTTATTCTAAATGAGAGCAGTATTACTTTTTAAAGCAATGTCTTAAAAATAAGCACTATTCACATTTTTTATAGAATCTAATAATTTTAGAAAGTCAGCATTATCAGTAACTTTATATTAGATATATTATTATTTCTTTTTTTTCCCTTTTAGAGCAATTATTATTCGCCATTTCAATTTGAGTATGGTTTCGCTTATTTCAGTTCTAAAATTCGTCATTTAGTTTTGAATTTTAAGAGAAATAATTTACTCCACAAAAAATATCATCAAAAGTATTTGGAACATAATGTTTATAATATTTTTAACTATCTTATAATTAAAAATTTCATGTCATCATTTCTATGAACATTTTTAAATTCCAATATCACTAAACACTGAAAACAAAATCAAGTTTATATATACAACAAAGAAAGAAATCAAGTTTTTGTATACGATAAAGAAAGATTTGTTATGATAGAAAATACACAACCTGTCATTCTGGTAGCTACTGGTCACTTTAGTATTTATACACCGGTTAAATGTGTTCTTTCCTCTTTTCCCGCCTTACTCACTTCGTTATCATCCTGGTAGATTTCCTATTTTCGCCACTCCAACAATCGCAAGAAAACAGGTCTTGAGAATAATTAAGAACAGAAAATCATTTTCTGCTTCCACATCTCCTTTTTCTCACCATTTCGCTTTTAAACTGGCAACAGTCGAAAACACATGCCTTTTGTTTTTTAAAACATGGCAGTTTATTTTGAAAAAATATTGTTTAAAAAAAGACACTTTGCATAGTCATCGTTGCCGTGGCGCTGCAATCGTTTTCCACATGCTAGGAAAAAAGTAAGTTGCTGATAATCTGATTATCATAATTGTCGCACGCGCTGAATTTCATTCTTATTGCAGTAACCTTCAGATTATCCTCTAAGGCAATTTATTTAAAATTAGGCGGAAAATGTTATTATTTTACATTACAATAATTTTGAATGAGCAAACGATAATTTTTTCCCCTAGTAATTTAATAATTTTATTACAGATTATTTTTTTTTTTTTCATTTTTGAAGCGAATTTTTACTTTTACCTTTTTATATCAAGACTTCATTAACTATATAAATTAGAGTTGAATGTAGGAATTTTGGAGTTTCGAAAGAATTGACATTATTTGTTTCTGTTTGAATCTTTAACATCATTGGTGAGAAGTAATTACATATGGCATCATTATTTGAAATATTTCATGGAACTCTTTTGAAGTAAAATATATTTAAATAATTTTTTTGTTTATAATTATTAATACTTTAAGGATTATTTCAATTCTTCCATGGGAATTTTAAGTTATCGAAGCATTTTCTCACAGGGAAGGAGATCTCTTTCTCAGTGCATTTTCCATTCATATATGATGCCACAAATATTTAAAAAGATCTAATTTATATAATATGAAGCTATTAAAGAATTGCAAACTATTCATTTATTAATTTTATTTTGAAAAATTTTTAAGCTATATGTCATATTAAAATGCCGATCTTTATTCTGAAAAAAGTTTCATGGTTTGCATTTTAAAAATGACTAATCAGTTATTTGCTTCATCTTGAAATGTAAAAAAAAAAAATCGTCATCTTGGAAAAAATAAGAAAATAATTTTTTTCGTTATATTCATGTAGAGAGAAATATAGCAATTAATTTTTTTTTGTAGATATAATAGTTTTGAATTATTTTTACAGCATTTCTAAATCTGAACAAAAACACCAATTAAAAAAGCAAATAAGCTTTTGATTATTTGTTCCTTTAAGAAAAAAGCAAAAAAAGGTAAAACGAAATTTGATCAATCTTTAAATAAGAACAAGAGGTCTTATCACTAACTGAAAAAATATATAAAATTTGGATTATTTAGTTTGTTGAACAACAACTGAAAAAGACTTGAGTGAATTCTGACGAATTTTTTTTTTTCAGAAAAAGAAGTGAATTTGTTTCTTTTTAATTATTTGCTTGGCAAAAGAAAAGTTGAATTTTAGTTCAGCTATTCAGCATTTCATTTGTGACTAAGGTGGTTTCAATTTTTTTTTCTCTTTCTAACAGACTTGATGATATCATGACATTCATAAATGCCTCATCACTATTCATAAGCAAATTTCCATTCCAGATCTCTATGGCATTGATTTGTCTTAGAAATGTATTATTTCTCCTATTGGAAGCTACAAGAAACAAGAAAAATGCTCAAATATTTTTAATTATTGAAAAGAGATGAAATGCCATAGTAAACAATTATGAACTGGTGTAGTGTAAGCAGTTAAAATATTAATATTATTTCACATCGTAGCTACCATAGCTCTGTGTTTATTCTATACTGATCTTCCCTTATTTATTCGCTAATT
Organism: Argiope aurantia; assembly: GCA_026543865.1. Lineage (NCBI taxonomy): Eukaryota > Metazoa > Arthropoda > Arachnida > Araneae > Araneidae > Argiope > Argiope aurantia. The sequence continues at coordinate 12,200 of JAPMOR010122660.1, read as the reverse complement.
AGTAAGTGCTTTTTATGATACAATTCGCTATCTTTCTTTTGTTATTAACCGTAATTTTATTGAACTTTTTCTCATTAGTTTGGGTCTCATTTTGCATCCTATTCAGCAGAATCCGTTGTGAATATAAAATGGTATTCGATTTTATTAGAAATTCTAGTAAAGTGTTTAGAGAGAAAAAAAAATATTTCAACGAACATTATCAATAAATATGCCAACTATCTATTGCTTCATTGATTATGTAGAATTGGTCATATTTTAGAATAATTTGCACTGTTATTCAAGGAATTATTTTTTTCTTTTTTCGAGCCTTTTAGAATTTTATTCTTGAAATAAATGTATTTACTTCCTCGAAAATAAAATATTTACTACCCAGAATTTTGTTTCGTTCTTTGATATAGTATTCTTTGCATCTGAAATCACTCTAAAAAATTTAAAAAAATAGAAGAACGAATAAAAAAATTTCCTTTCGTCATATAAAGGTCAAAGAATTTAAAAGGTTAAAAAATTAGAAAGACGAGTAAAAAAAATTTCTTTCGTCATAGAAAGGTCAATGAATTAGAGAAATATTGTAATGATATATTTAGTACCACACACCTTTCAATCTTATGTTTATGGGAGATATTTTGTTTCATGAATACAGATGTCCTGCAATTTGTTGCTGTTTCAATTCATTATACATATAATTGAGGAAAAATTAATGAACTTTATATGTTTTGAGAACAACTTAGAAATTAAAGTTTTCAAGATTTAAAGTAACCATTTTGGCAATGAGATACCAGAAAGTGCTATTACCCGTAACAGACTCAAAGAAAATGTGACTTCTATGAAATTGAATTTCTGCATAAGGGGTTATGTTTGTCTCTAACCAAAATTCTTCAACGTCAGCTACAATATAGTCCATTGATGGTTCTATGAGTGGATTTTTCTGGATCAAATTCCATTCCCCAATTTTTTACTAATGATGATTTACTAAGTAAAAAATATGTTTGACTAGTCGCATTATGCGACTGGTTGGTTCTCCGGGAATATTGGTTACATCTGATTTCAGATAAAACGTTTTTAGATATAACCATGTCTATGGTTCCGCTCAAATGTTTTTATATTAAAGCCGTATTATTTTAACTGCCTTACTTGACCTGTTTGATGCGTACATGAATCTTCCTAATGAAGACAGTCAGATAACATCATGCCATTAAAATCCTAAATATTTTGTTCTTCTATGTTCTAAATTTCGCGGTATTGTAACTTACATTTTTATTTGTTAATTGCACAGACATTAAACAAAATCCTTCTTCCAGAGATTACAACAATGGGAGAAACTCATGCGATTAAATGCATGATTGAACATAAAAAAACTGTTTGAGTTTCAGGAAAACAATATAATTTATTGATAGCGAAAAAGTCATTTTTAAGAAATGCCAAAATTCAAGAAAAATAGCGCGATTATATAAATTTATATCATTAAAAAGAAATCTATGTTAAATGGGCACTATATGAAATGACATCAATCAAATCTAATGTTAAAGAACTTTTAAAAATCAAATTTGGATTACTGACCAAAATATAAAATCTCAAGTATTACTATTATTTTTTAAAAATAAATATTTGAATACAAAATTGCTACATCTGAATCAAAACTAGATTTTTTGCGACAAAATTTTTCAAATATAAAGTATTTTGGTGAGAAATCTACTTTAATAAATTTTTATATATAATTTTTTAAAAAAAAACAGTCTACATTTTTTTAAATTTTAAGCTATATAATAATTTAAAGGAAAGAACAGTGGTTATGAATTGAATATTATCGTATCTCAAAACAATTTTGATTTGCCACTAGAAAGCAATTATTTCAAGAAACAATTTTTTTCCATTGTTTAATATTGAAAATAGTTCATTCTCTCTTTCGAATGACATGGAATATAATGTTTCTATGCGAAAGTATCCACCATTATGAATCTGCTTATCTACTTATTTTATTTTTATTTATTTCTAAATTATAACTCTTTATATTAAAAAAAATAAAGGATCATTCCAATCAAAGGTCATTCAAGGTTTTCTCTAAATATTTTTAAATATAAATTAAACTCATTATAATTATTAAACTTAGATATTATATAAATTTTTTTAGTGATCTTAATCATTTTTTTTCTGGGCTCACAAATTTGCGGTTATAAACTTGAAGGACACATGACCACAATACGTATTCGATTTGTTTATAGAAAACAAATCTATAGTTAATAGAAATTTTGTACTGTTTGATAATGAAATCAATTCTTTCTATTCTTGCAATATTTTATATCAGATATAATATTTACAAGCAATATATCTGTTTTACTTACAACTCAAATTTTGTCAACTTTTATTGGTAAGAACGGCACAGTTCCTTTATAAATTTTGAATTTAAGCTTTAAACATCCGAAATATTTTTCTTTTAGCTCCGAGGTTTTATGTCTTTTTACTAAATTATTTCTATTTTTATAAAAGCTCTATGTAAAAAAATTGAATATAAATCACTGTAAAATATATTTAATATAAGTATAAATAAATACTACCAATATTGACATATCCATTCTTCCTTTTGACTCACTATTGATGCACGTTAGAAAAAGAAAAAAAAAATGTTAAAATTTTATTTAAGGCTTAATATAATTTAATCATTGATGATATCTTTCAATTTAGGCAGTCAATGGCTAATATTTTGAGGTCCTAGGTAATTCACATAATAAGGCGGTTATTTTAATGAGATAGGCTCTTTAATTATATGTTTCAGCTCAACATATGAATGACATGATTAATCTCAGACAAATATTTTATTTGTTAATTTTGCGAGTATGCATTTATTTTTATTTAGCTATAATTATTCCAGACTGCCTGTCATCTACACTCGTACACAAGATTACTGAAGAATATTTTCGAGTTTTAGAAACATTCGAGCGTAATGAAATAGAGTGTGGTTATAATTAAAGTTCCATTTTGTAATGATCTAAAAGGAAAACTACTTTATACGAATCCTATCAAACTTGATAATAGTTTAAAGAACATCACGGAGATTTCTTTTCTTCCAAAAAAAAGTTTAAAAACTCACCACCCAGGGGAAATGGCGCTGTATGCAATATTGTTAAACAAAATAAGAATAATGTATGGAATGTTAATGTAATGTAGACTAATGTATGTAATGTTAATGTTAAAAATGTGTTTAATCGTCTCTGAAACGCAACTGTTTGTAGGGTTATGTAAAATCGTAACGTCTTGTAATTGGCTTACGGCAGGAAGAAGCAAATGATTTATGCAGATGCGCTTTTACACGTCACTTGGTTTTTCAGATAAAAGTGAGCCAGTTTGTCAGAGTTCTCATTGTTACGAATCGACAATGTCTCCAACCATACAAGACCTTGCTTTAAAGGTTATTATGCATGCAATAGCATTGAACGGCATGCTTTGCAAAGGTATCGTTCAGTAAGACGAATACACTGAGGGATATGCTAAGAGCTATATTTGAGAATGTTAGTAATGCGATTAACTTGCTATTAGGAAATGATGGATGCCACATTGCACACCTTTGTAACACATTTCACAAACGAGTAAACACATTTTAAAACAATGTCTTCATGTCCTATTTATGTTAAACAATATTGCATATAACGCCATTTCAGTCCTGGTGGTCAGTTTTTGAACTTTTTTGTATGTATGTGAGTAAAAAATAAATTTTCATGGCCTCCTTTAAACCATTACCAAGTTTGATAAAATTTGGTCCAGTAGTTTTCGTTTTATGACCATTTCAAAGCGGAACTTTAATCATAACAAACCTGTATAGTGACTGGCTAATTATACACTGGTGTGCAAAACTTAAGCAACAATGCAAATTTTAAGCAGATAGCCATGAAATTGCAGAAAAGGAGTTCTTGCGATCAGTACAATGAACACGTAATTCAAGAGAAAGGTCATGCCTATGCAAATATCAGGAACAAAACGTCACAGGCGACGTGAGCGTACGCAAAACACGTGCGGAAGGCGCACGCAGCTCAACACTACAATAAAAGGAAAGACGGAGACGCAATTAAAGACATTCGGTGCAAGTGCACGTGAGTTAATTCGTGAAATATGGCTAGCAGAAATCACCTGGACGATTTCACACGTGGAAGAATGATCGGAAACCTGGAGGAGGGGCGTAGTGTGACCAGTGTAGCTGAAGAGTTCGGAATCAACAAAAGTGTCGTTTCGCGCGCTTGGAAACCACAGGTACAGCTGTGAGAAAGGTTGGTGGTGGCCGCCCCAGGAAAACAACTGCAGTGGATGACCGATATATCGTCCTTCAGGCGAAAAGAACCCGAAACCAGTCAGCAAGCGCCATTGCTCAGCAACTGTGTGCAGCAACGGGGCGACAAGTGTCGCGTTTTACTGTGTTCAGACGCCTTCACAAAGGTGGCCTATTCGCCCGCCGTCCTGAACGCTGCATCCCTTTGACAGTTTCCCACCGGCGGCACCGGTGAGAGTGGTGCAGGGAGCACAAAAACGAGACATCTCATCAATGGAGTCGTGTCCTCTTTACAGATGAGAGTCGTTTTAGTGCCATAAGCGATTCCCAACGCCAGTTGATTTGGAGAGAGGTTGGGACACGGTTTCATCCCAGTAACATCAGGGAAAGAGACCGTTTCGGTGGTCCTGGAGTTGTCGTCTGGGGAGGTATTATGATGAACGGGCGGACTGAGCTCCACGTTTTCGACAGAGGTTCTGTAACTGGAGATAACTATTGTCAGAAGGTGATCCTTCCCCATGTTCGTCTGTTCCGAGGTGCCATTGGATCAGAATTCGTTTTTATGGATGACAATGCACGGCCACACAGGACTCATGCTTTTGAGGAGCTCCTGGAAAGTGAAGATATCAGTCGAATGGATTGGCCGGCGTGCTCCCCTGATTTAAATCCGATAGAACATGTGTGGGATGCTCTGGGGAGACGCCTTGCGGCACGATTACATCCTCCTGGGAACACCCGGACAACTTAAATAGATGTTGATTGAGGAATGGACACTCTTACCTCAAGAACTGTTGGACAGTCTGGTGCTGAGTATGGGAAGACGGTGCGAAGCAACCATTGCATTAAGGGGTGGGCATATCCCATACTAAGGAACATCTGCTTGCTGTTCTTCCTCTTGGACAGACAATCATGTGTAACGATACTATGAGTTCAATAACGCCTTTTTTTTGTTTGATTCCATACTGTATGCATTGTATTCATTTCTGCGCAACTATGCTTTCGTCATTCTTTCAGAACAAAATGCTGCATCTCATTTCTGAATTTCATGTCACTCAGATGATTTCTCATGAAGTTATGGCAAAAAACATACCTGTTGCTTATGTTTTGAACACCAGTGTAATTAACAAAAAAGTGTTAATATTATCTAATATTTTATTATACAAAAATTACATCTTTATTAATACATATATTTGGCAGTCAGGTAAATAATTTTTTTAATTGACTTGAGGCTCCTGTTCAAGTTAGCGGCTGTAGGCAGTTGCCTAGCCTACCAAACTGGAAATCCAGCACTGCAGGTATTTGATTATAATGTTGATGTAATGCCTTGCCCTACCTTCAGGACCCTTGATGACTCTAAATCAACATCACTGCACCAATCGTAGCTGTTCCTTGCCTACAGGCTGAACGATGACTTAACGCCTGTTCAGGGAAATTGTTGAACATTTTCCTAACAGCAACGTATCCTCTCCGATGACCAGATGATAATAAAATGACGTTTTCTGCTTAGTAATTAACATTCTTTTTTCATAAAATATTTCCTTAAATATTTTCCTGCCATGTAGGAAATTTGAATTTTTAAACAACTAAATTGTCATATAATATTTCCTTGTGATGTCAGAAATTTATTAAATAGAATAGCTTAAACTGCATTTTTAAATAAAATTATCAAAACTCAATCTACTTAAATTTTGTATTGTATTCCTTATGATTTATACAATCTTGATTCCGTAAATACGAATCAATGTTTCGGTAGTGGTGAAATTAAAAAAAAAAAACAAATTTTTTCTAAATGCATTTATTTTTACAACGATATAAAAAGAACAATATATAAAATAATTAAATGGTTATAAATTTTGTATGGTTGTCTTTATATTTAGGCAGGATGAAAGCATAAAACTTTGATGGACTTCATAAATTATTTGATTCAGGATCAAGCTGTGGTAGAATGTAATTTAGTTAGTTGTTTTGTATCGTCTACTATGTTGAATTTTGGATTTGGAAGAATTTACCAGCTTAGCTTATAGATCTATCGGTATATTTTCATCTCACCATTGGAGAGCCTAGTCATATCACTGATTCTCCGACTCGCATGAAGGCACACGGATAATAAAACTGAGTAACCGGACCATCGCTGCAGCAGCACTGGAGGGAACTGTGGTTGAGTCCTAAGGGCCATCACCGGCCACAGCACAACCCTTCCCTAAGGAAGTACGTTCCATCATCGATGGTAGGAGCTAGACATTTCCTTTTCGTGTACTCTCCAAGGTAATGAGTGTCAACCACCATGTCGGAAGCTTCTCATCCTCATTTTGAGATGCCCCCCCCCCCTCTGAGGGATCATTGGAGAGCATAAATTTCTTACTAGAAACGTTTCGAATTGTTTTCATGTGGCATTGTGTCATCGCACAACATTGGAAAAGGTAAGTTATAATCAGTATAATGATACTATTTTAACGGTATGAGGGAGTTTGGATAGGCACGGAATATGACATCAACAGCAAGAAAATTGGGGATTGCAGGTGTAGGAAGATGATGCGAGTTGTTGAATCACAGAGTAAAAGTGAAATTTTCAGAGACAGAAAAAGAGATATTGTATCTCATTGTTGTACCAGGTGTTCCACTTATCCGGTTTCTCTGATGTCGGTATTCGTGGCGTGTTGCTTGGAGAAGAGGTTTGGGTCAGCACAGGTGATCTCTTTTGCGAAGACGTTATAAAAGAACCTCATAGACAAAATCAATATTACCCCTTTTAACTAAGAGATATCTATGAATTCATCAGCACCACTGTACAATCATTCTGTTCAAAATCTTGCAGATAGTTAGCGCTCTGCGGATGATTATAAAAATTGTTCACAAAGACTAATTCATTTTAGAGTCGTTTATACAAACATTCCAAATAAGAGAACGTCCTTCTCCCAAAGGAAGCATTATTTTAGAGGGTAGGATGCGATAATTATAGAAAAGAAAAGAATATACTAATATATGAGTAAGCTTGGTAACATCTCTAAATCCTCAAACAAGCACATGGTATTCCAAAAAAATGTTTTATGCTGGTTATAAGTAATTTTTCCCTTTACGAAAAAAAAAAATCCGTTACTACTTATGTATTCAGATCAAAAGTGGTAAATGGCTTTTAATTTGCTGCGGTTTCTAACTGCGACTTGAGTTGTTCATTGTGCCGACGTTCTGGTCAATGGTAGTGCGTCTTCCCCGTAATCTGGGCGTTCTGGTTCGAGCATGGTTGGTACCTGTGTTCTACCTGTGAGGTGTGTGAAAAAGTCTGCCTGTAAAAAGGGGTTCTACAAGCGAGTGTGTGTTATCTTCGTATGAGATACAAGCCAGATTTCGGCCCTCAGGTGCTCAGGGGTCTTTACCCTTAAAAGCTTTTGCAACCCTCTTTTCCGTACTACTGCGGACACAACATCATCATCAATAACAACAGAGCCGATAAATCCAGAAACTCAAAACACTCAGATCAGACAGTTACCATATAAATGCTCATTGTTAGCTGTAACCAGTGGGTGTGGAATTCCCGAAATTTTCCAGCATACTTTTGGAGCTAGGGTTGTCTCCCCACCCCCCATGCACAAAAAGTGGTCCTAGGTAAAATTGCAAACGCCGCTACGAATAATCAGATTTTTTTCAGAGTCTACACACAAGCACTTTGTGTTCCATAATAGAGAGAGAGAGAGAGCGAGAAACAGAAGATGTATTTTGAGAGCCATTTTTCCTACCAAGAACATTGTAATGTTCAGACGGATAAACGGTAAATCCTTTGATAGTTTCGCTTTAAAATTTCATAAAGCATGTCCTCCAGATGCTAAAACTGTGCACTAGAGTTCATCCAGACATGTAGTTGACTTTTATCACATTTATATTAATGCAAAAGATCAGATTGACAGACAAAACATAGCGGCACTTTAGATACTAAATCAGCGGGCCAAATTTTATTCATCTAGCTCTCACCAATTTGCAGTTATCGTTTTCCCTTTATGCGAAAAGTCATGCAGACGCAATTCCTATGAAGGCGGTTTGCTAGAAAAATTGGATAGAAATCCAAAAATATAGTTTAAAGACAGCATACCTAATTTCATCTATCTAGCTCAATGCACTGTTGAGTGATCACGTTCAAAGATAGACAGGCTTTTCATTTATAGAATAGCGTTTTTCAGATTTAGAGAGGTGTGAAACACTGGAGTTTTGTCACAATTTTGAGTTCGAATTTTTTGACGTTTACAGAATTTTCTCATTGTATAACTTCTTATACAAGAATGTAAAAAGGCATAAAAAATGTTTTACTTCTACTCATATTAAAGTTTTCCTTAAAAGATTTAATTAAAAAAAATTAAATTTTTTTTTAAAACTTTTCTGGGTAAACATTTTTTAAAATTTTTACTTTTACTGGTTTTTAGACATCCTCTATATTCTGAAGTATTCGGATGTATGCCAAAAGTGGCATTACACCGGTAAAAAAACTCATAATTAAAATTTAAAAAATAGAATTTAAATAGCTATCAAAGGACAAGCTATTCAAAGAAAAAGCTTTCATATGCGTGTATACTAGATACAAAAGAAGCTAAAGATAGCCAAATAAAAAAAAAAAAATAAAGGAGCAGGCATAAAAAGAACAAGTGGAGAAGGTCTAAATGGCTCAAGCAGTATAGCCTACATAATTCTACAGTAACAATATCATTGAAACATAATTAGTAAGTAATAAAATTTACCAACTATAGACTGTCTAATCTTTGAAAACTGAAAAAAAATAAATAAAAGCTAAGTGAAAAATATAAATAAATAAATAAGTAGGTAAAATAAATATATGGATGGGCTTAGTCTAAGGTAGAGTTCATGATCAGGAACAAAAGCCTAGATAAAGAGTTCTTTTTACATTTTTTTTTCCTTATACACACAAGATATTGTTCGCTTTTAACAGTACATCCGCTGTATGGAATACTAAGCCGATGTTAGACTTCAATCCCGCAACAAATTCTCAGTGGATCAGTTTGGTTTCCTTTGAAATCAAAAGATAGTCTCAAAAAGATACTTGCGACCAACATGGTGAAAAGAAGTGAATAAAAAATAATAGGAAAAAAATTGTTTGACTAAACAAAAAAAAAATTATTTAGCATTATAAACAAACATGAATCTTTATTTGTATTTCAAAAACATGAAAAAGAAAATTTATGTTATAGTGAATGTGTTGTGATTTTCTAATGAACTGCCTGGTTTTAAATATACTATTTTTAATCTACACAAACACATACACATAGACAATTAGGTTAAAGAAAACAGTATGGTGGAGGGATTCCACCGTTTCCAGCCGAAAGCATTCGACCTTAGCGCAAGGGTTGCGCACTGGGAAAAAGTCGACCTCGGGATGCAGCTCTCCTGTTCAACTGCTTGTCTTCTGTAAAATGCCACAAGGGGACGCTCTCTACTCAAGAGGAAAAAGAGATGCCACAATGTTAATAAGTTACTAAGTAATATTACTATGTAATGTAATTAATTATTAAGTAATGTTACTAATGTTATTAAGTAATGTTAGAAAGTTACTAGAAAATTCTCAAATAACTATTGAAGATATACATTTCGATATTATCGTGGCTCAAAACCTTCACTCTAATCTATATCTATCTAATGGTACTCAATTTAAATTTAAACAATTTTCTTAGACAATGGAGAACAATTGAAATATTTAAAAAGAATTACAAATAATTCAAACTGTGTCACTTTGCCGGAACTAAAGGCAGAAAAAATACGCGATCGAATCTTAATGTGAAGTAATCAGTAGTCCACATAGCAGTTTGAGTAAGTGAAACCTGAAAAGAACTATTTCTGAATTAGCCTTAGAAGAGACCGAAGGATTTAGAAATGTCAGGTAGCGTAATTTTTTAAAATAACGAACTTATTAGTGCAATTTCTTAAATAAGAAAATTAAACCCAGTATTGTACGCGGATTAATAATTTCATTGTTACTATTATTGTACATTTTAAATTAATTAGTAATAATTTAATGAATGACAAGTGAAATAGTTTTCTGATTTGTTTCTGAATTGAAGATTATTATTATTATTATTTTTTTTTTGACTCGAAATACTAAGAGAATTAAGATTTCTAAATTTAAACGTTTTAGCATAATTTCCTCCCACAATAAAATTCGTGTTCTGAAAACTTTCGACAATTTCTCCTTTCATTTTCTATAATCCATATAAATATAACCAATTTTTCAATATTATTTAAAATAATTTGAAAATGGAGATAAAATTGCTTGCAAACTGAATTTTAAATTTGAAGTAAGAGAATTGTTTTGTAATGAAATTACAAGAAAACTTAAAATTTTAATTTAAAATTTACCTTCTAAATGGAAAAATCTGCTTAATTCTTATTTAATTTTCCCTTCAGAGTTTTACAATCAAATTTATGTGAATTTTTTAGTTAAAATTTCAGGAAAATAATTTTTTAAAGATTTTTTGTTAATCGCAAATTTGTTTATTCATTTGAAAAATAATTTTCAGATCTTAGCTTTTTTTAGATAGAATAATTGGATGCTAATATTAATATTAATATATATATATATATATAGTGGTGGCCAAAAGTGTGGACATTTTTTGAAAGTTTCATGTTTTTAAACTTTGCGTGCTTGTATAATATAGTAATTTTCACTTAAATACAAATGTTTAGATATCAAATTGAAGGTAATTCATTGTAAAATGTAATAATAAAAACTGTATAACAATATCTGTATTACAAAAAAAGTTACGCTCATTTTAGTAGAACAAAAAAGATGAATCAAAACACAAATCGTTTTGAATAATGACGTGTTTTGTAATATAAGCGTACTAGCCAATCACAAACACTGTTATGAGGACCCCTCTAATGTCTGTAACTATAATTTAGGTTATTTGGATGGTAAAAGAGTTATTGTTGTGGAAATATTTTGAGGAATGATGCATACTAGTACAATTAAATAGAGTATTGCTGTTTTTGAATATTATAAGTCCTTTTTTTAAAATTAAACTAATTTTAAACAAACAACATCAACAAGAAGAACTGATTGGACATCTACAAAAAGAAGCCGAATTGTCATATTGAGAGAAAATGGTGTCTCTTATGCTGAAATTGCAAGACAAGTTGGTGGTTCAGTGACTTGTTCTGGTGTACGAAAGTTCTGTTTACGTTATGAAAAAACGAAATCAGTGGAAAATAAGGCCAAATCAGGCAGAAAAAATGCACAACTGCTACTGACGATAGAAAAATTAAACGGCTATGCCTTCAAGATAGAAAAATTTCATCAGATGCCATTAGATGTGAAATGAACGCAGCGGGTATTGCAGTAAGTTCAAGAACAAAAAGAAGAAGGTTATCAGGATTTGGACTACAAGCTAGAATTCCAAGAAAAAAACCATATTTAAATCAAAAGCAACTCGAAAAACGAGTTAAGTGGGCAAAAGAACACATTAAATGGTCAGAAAATCAATGGAAACAAGTAATCTGGAGCGATGAGACTAAAATATCGCTCTTTGGTAGTGATGGTAGAAAATACGTGAGACGTAGAGTAGGTGAAGCGCTTCATCCTGATTGCATTGAAGCAACTATATAAAAAAATGCTATGATTTGGGTATGTATGTCTGCAGATGGTGTGGGCCGAATTCAAGTGATTGATGGCATCCTGAATAGCAAAAAATACATCGAAATTGTTCTGGAACCAAAATTGATACCTTCCATCAAGGATTTCTTCCCCAACAAAGCACCATTTATTTTTCAGCAGGATTCAGCTCCATGCCACACAGCAAAAGTATGCAAAGCATGGTTTCAAAATAAAGGCATAGATGTATACCATGGCCAGGAAACAACCCTGATCTCAATGCAATTGAAAATTTGTGGCGACGTTTGAAAATTCTTGTACGAAAAAAACGTCCATCCAATAAAAGACAACTTATTGAAT
>JAPMOR010122657.1:21279-36820 GCA_026543865.1 Argiope aurantia | reverse complement strand
TCCTTTTAATATTAGTAAAGATAAATTTTCTTTTGATATGCAGATTTTTAAAAAAATTAAATTTTTAAACCATTTTGTATATTTTATTTATGTAAAAGCTATTAATTTATATTCTATCTTTGATAAAATAATAAAGAAATTATAAAAAATATTGACACTGGTTAAAAGTTATTTCTTCAAGTTCCACATGAATTGTAATTATAACATCGTTACTAAAATTTCTTTGCAAATAACTGTTGTATCTTTTTTATTTGGGCTTACCTTTTGCTTGCTATACATATTCTAGACATTGCGTACATGCATGCCAAACACACCTCTTGGACTTTCAAGAACACATTTTAGTTTAGTGTTCTTGGAGCTAATAAACATATGTATAATCATTACTTTTGTTTATTTCAGTAATTCTCTCAATTAAGGAGATGATCCCGAAATGTAAAATAAATGAATAAATTTGGAGCAAACAACGATGAAATAGCAGCTGTTGAACGAAATAACTTACTATCTTTTGCAAAAATACTACATAATTATCTCAACTCTATTTTATAAATGCTATACTTCTCTTAAAATTCAAGAGATATTGAGCCATGTAAAATAATTCATGGTCTTTCTCGTGAAGACATATCTACTCCGTGTGATATCCTCCTACTCATATCAGTTGAAATGGTGCAAAATTTTACTTGCAACAAAAAGCAAACTTTCAATTCCCCCCCCCCTTCTCAGTTTTGCTATCCATTGCAAAGAAAAGAGAAGAAAAAAGGAACTCGTCAAGCTGAAAACCATCAATCACACGTTCCCTCTTGTCTACTTCTTTATGTTCTTTTGATTTTTATTTTGGACACTTTTCCTTGCCTTTGCAGTTTATCTACCAATCAATTGATCTTATTCTTAATGATGAGATGTATTAAGCCCATCAAGCTACCACTTTCTTTCTTTCTCTTAAATTTTTTTTCTTTTCCAAGTATACGCTTAAAATATAAACAAATGAATAAGCATTTTATGAGGCATACTAAAGTCGTTTTTACAAAAAGTACATGAGAAAATCTATTGTTTGTAGCCTGTCGAACCTACCAATGGATTTGAGAAAATTGCGGGAAACTTGGAACAAAAATCAGGGAAGTGTCAAAACGATAAGTAATGGAAAAAATGTCAGTAGGAATAATATGTGCATCGAACAGATAAACATAAATTGTTCAGCAATTCAGGCTGTGAATCCATACTTCTAAGATTTATTAAGTCATTTAGTGCGCTTCGTATATTTTGTACTAAATAAAATAATTGTTTTTGTATATTTCAAAAATAAGAAAATTGTATTGATCCATTAAAACGGAAATGTGATAGCATTCTGTAATCAATTTCTTAGGCTTTGAAACATATTTGTATTTATTAAAGATATGAATGTTTATGTACATAGTCCAGTCATTTTATTACAGCTATGTATTTAATAGCCAGAAATTTGCTTCTTCTACATAAAACAACACTTAAGCGGCAGGGGATGGTCTTAATGTGTGCTTGGAAGATGGCAGCGAGCATTTATGACTGTCAAAATAACAGAGTATCACGTAGCTTGTGAAGATTCCGAAATGAAGGGTCTTTTTGTCTGAGGTGTCTATCAAGATGTTCTGACAGATTTTCATTGGGGTTCATATCTGAGGGTTTTGGAAGCCACAATAGCATCTGGAACTCTTTCACAGGCACGGACAATAGACATATGGTATGTAGTATTACAAACAAGCAGGTTTCTCAGTCTTACTTTTGATTGGCCGCAACTGTGTTTACATCAATCTGTATTATGATCATAACATTGTGACACGGCCATGTGAGTTGGGTGATGCTCTATAGAGTAGTTAATTGAAATAAAACTAAAAAATTTCTGATACGTATTTGGAAAGATGGGAATATCATATTCATTGTAATGTAATTCATACGATTTCATTTTTTCTGATAAATATCTGAGACTGAGCCTTTTCTCCAATGTTGATAAACAAGGTACAGAAGGATAATAAATTTAACTGGGCTTTATTATAATTTATTAAAATTATACTTTTTTTAGCTTTATTTATTAATATTTTTCGTATTCAGCAATGCAATGGTCGAAACATGTTTTTATGAAGTCTGTGATTTTTTCAAAAAAAAATCTTGTAATTAAAATAAGGTTAATTTAAAAGTATGCAATGAGTGAAATGTTTTATAATTGGTCCAATTTTAACAATGACTCTTTTTTTATTAGAAGCAAAATGAACGTATAAATACAATTTAATATTTTTAACTTAAAGGTTTGTTTTTAATTCTTAAAAGGAAATTTTCTCCAGGTCATTTCCTAAATTATATTACCTATTCTTCAATATGCTCAAAACTCTTCGATGTCGAATCATGTTTCAGGTTGGCAAGTGCACAATTTACATGTCAATATATAGATTTAGTGAGTGGGTTTCAGAATTAACTGAAGCCAACTGCATTTCTTTTTCAGATTGAAGATCAAATAAGTGAGATGGCAAGGAGAAATTGTAAACTCCTTATGAAACTGTAAACTTAATGAATGCAACTGCCCTAAAGCTTCAATAATATTGCAAGTTAATATCTGTCCAATTTAAAGTTAAAAAATACTTCCTCGGGAAGCTATTTAGGTGAAGTTAAGCATAAAAAATTTCACAGAAATACTGATAAAATAGTCAAAGGTAGCCTTATAAAATAATTAGCTCGATTTAATAGATTCATCCCTTTTTATGGAGAATTTTAGAAATCTATACTAATTTAATTTCTTTCTTCTGAAGGAAATGTGAAAAAAATACGCAAACAATTTAATTTTTACCGCATTTGTTTGTTTAATTCTATTTTGTACAACATCAATCTTTGAAAAGTGAAAAGTCTTCTAATTTTGAGTGAAGAATCAAGGGAAACTTTTCCTTAAAAACAACAATACAAAACCTCGAAGACAAATAAATTATGTCAAGAATTGGAAAAAAAATGCACATTTATTTCTGTCCAACATTTCAGAACATTTTCTTAAGACCTTCAACAGAAAACGTTTCTGCTTAATTTCCATGTAATAGACGGAACAACTCCTGAAGTTTAGTTTCGTATCACAAGAATATTCATATTCAATCATATCTATTCCTTGTTCACAATTTGTTCCGTTTTGGTGTGTTATAAAATAAATCCTTTTGTAAATATTTTTATAGCATTATAATAATTTTCTTCTCGTACTATACAAAAATTCACATACATATAAACCTAATAAAATCTAACCTAATTAATCGACCAAAATCTATTAAAATGTATGAATTCAGTGAATTTATGAATTTAAGGGCTAAACCTGAAGAGGTTTTTCAGGCATCTAGACCGTGGAATCAAAAACACAAAAGATGACCGAGACAAGACATCCTTTGTTTGCGAATAAGCATAAAAGGAGCATAATGCATATGAGCATAAAAATAATCGCTTTTTTTTCTTTTTGGACCTGCTGTCATACACCATGATACAGGTGTAGAAAATTTGAAAACATAATGAACTAATTGCCGTCAATTTCTTTTCGTCTACATATAATACAGGTTTTTCTCATGTCGCAAGTTCAGACCCAACGCTCTTATTATTCGGTTGTTCGGAAAGTAATTTCGGTTTTTTTTTTTGTAGAAATGAAAGACAGTTTTCGTATAATAAACAAATACTTTATTAAATTATATATTGGCCGTTCTGGTCCAACACCTTTTGCCATCTTTCTGGTAGTAGCATCACTCCACGCTCATAAATTGCTTGGTCTTTGCTGCCAAAGAACGGATCGAGGTGGTTTTTGACCTCCTCATTTGAGGTGAAGGTTTTACCGTCTAAAAAATTGAGCGAACCAGTTCTGGCACTGGCGTACTGTCAACACACCTTCTCCATACACATCGGTCCATTTCTTTCAGGCTTGAACAGCATTTTTACCCTTTCTGTAGTAAAACAGTAAGATATGTCGAAAATGCTGCTTATCGCTCTCCATATTTAAAAAGGGCACCAACCAAAAACTACTGCGTAGAATGAATTGGAATTTTTCACACACAAGCCTTGCTATACGAGCTCTCAAATCATATAAAAATGATACGGCTTAAATGTGAAGTTGGGTGCAAAAAAATACAATTAAATCCTCTGTCGGGAAAAAACGAAATTACTTTCCGAACAACCCAATATTTTACTGTAAAAATTACCTTCAAATAGAAAACGACATGCCAATTTCAAATTTCCTAAATTCTATAGTACTAATTGAAAGTAACTATTAATTTAAAAAAAATGTATACCAAATAAGCAAAGAAATTTGTAAAAAATAAATAACATTGTCAAAAAATTTGAGATCAAAATTGGGCTGAATCTCTATATTTCAAAACCAAAAAACTAAATCCTGAATCCGAAAAGTAAATTTTTGTTTTCTCTCTCTGTTTGTGAACACGATAATTAAACCACACCTTGATCTGGCTGGATGAGATTTGGTATAAGGATTTTATACCAAAATTATAAATCACTGTCACATGTTGAGATAAATCCATTCAGAAGAAGTCTGTCTGCCCGATCGTTTTTGTCCTAGTGAACTCGAAAATAAAAAATAAAAAAAATTTAAAAAAATGGAGTTAGACTAATAACATTCGATGCATTAAACATCAAAAATGCAATTCATATAAAATGTTGAACCAAATCTGTTAAAGGATTGATCATCCATTGGTCTGCACTTCTTCATGCATGTAAACGCAATAATCAATAATGCAGTGGCATGGATAAATGAAATCTGGTAAGTGATCTTGTAATTACAACTGTATTTCTAATTCACATTTTGATTTCAATGAGTCGGAAAAAATAGTCCAAAGTACATATTCGATTTTTTTTTTCATCTTGTGCACATGCCAGAGATAAATGGCCGCGGTGGCCTGGTGGTAAGGTCTCGGCTTCGGAACCGGAGGGTTTCAGGTTCGAGACCCGATTCCATCGAAGAATCGTCGCGTAAGGGGGTCTGTTGCACGTTAAATCCGTCCTGACCAAACGTCCTCCCGCTGGTGTGGAGAGGGTGGTGCCAGCTCAGGTGTCGTCCTCGTCATCTGACCGCGGTTCAAAATTACGAGGTCCGTCCCAAAATAGCCCAAGTGTTGCTTCAAACGGGACGTTAATATAACTAAACCAAACCAGAGATAAATCGCTAAAGATGGAACGTCAGATTCAGTAAAATGCTTGATTCACTCCAAAGATCTATAATTCACAAATCCCACACAAAGCATTCGTCATTTTTTGTCCTCAATTTTATGCTCGGGGAGAGAGGTAAGATCTTTATTAAAGATTGGTTCATGAAAGTTTGGAAATCATTTGCATTATTTTTATCAAATAAGAAAATGATGTTGTTTTGATTTGGTGTTTTTGAGACCTCAAAACGAATAGACAGAAAATTGGCGATTTATCGCTTTTGGGGAACCAATTTTTCGCTTTTAGGGTTATTAGAAAATAATAAGGAAGGTTGTCACATTTCGCGACATATCGCTAAAAAAAAGTTACAGCTTCGCGCAAATGTCCATCAAATGTCATTATCATCAAAGTCTTAGAAATAATCGCCGGAAGAAGCACACAAAAGAAAATGAGAATGAACGCGAACCAGCGAGGTAAGATATCTTTATTTTATATAAATATGTGATGATATTTTAAACTCTAGTTTTAATGTAAAATTTCCAAGATTTTATCTTAATTTAGCCCATAGTAACTTCATTCTAAAATATTCACTTATTACCTGATCGCATTCCTCTTTTTCTATTTAATTAATTCAAGAGAAGCTGTGTAAAATGCTTAGGTCGGCAAATCACACTCACAGCGTGAAGGGATAAAAAAATGTCCAGTAAGCACATTTGTTTTAAAAGTTCCCTTACTTGTGACTGACATGCGTCAGAAATCCCTATCAGAATCTTAATAGTATATTAGCACAGTGAAAATATATTTTCCCTATCAATATATCATGTTATATAAGACGAGGGATAATTTATTTTTCTCTTCCCTCTCTACTTGCCTAATCTGTGAGCTGACGTGCTTTGTCCGCGCATCTTGTAAGCCTGCCTCCCGGGAGATAATAAATCGAACTCAAATTTTGAAAGTTTGAAAGTCTCTTCACTGCTTGTCGCATTTGAATTCTGCTTCACATGGTCAAAAAGCATCGCTTTTTTAAATGTTGATGATTGCGGGATATGAGTCATGTGAGAATACGATGTTTTTTTGTCGGATTGATAACAAGTGACTTCAAAAATAATGTTCTCACATGATAACTTAAAATTTGAAATAGCGGACTTCATTTTTTTAAAAAAAATTTCCTTCGTGCATACTGTTTTTTTTTTGCATAACTTAAATATGTATATACAAAAGTTCATTCCGTTTCCTCGTATCGTATGATCATCGCGCTCACATAAAAGTGATTTATTTCTGTTTACCCTTCAAATTTTTCTGTAATATTAAAATTTTCGCTTCCTACTAAGAAATCTCTGACTTTAAGGTTGGAAAACCAGAATACTTCAATTTTTTACAAAAAAAAAGTCATTTTTTTTTCTCTTATGTATTTTCAATGAATGCATCTTCTAAATCGAATTTATTTTTCAGATTCTAAAC
The DNA here is from genome assembly GCA_026543865.1 of Argiope aurantia. Classification (NCBI taxonomy): domain Eukaryota; kingdom Metazoa; phylum Arthropoda; class Arachnida; order Araneae; family Araneidae; genus Argiope; species Argiope aurantia. Next base: position 30,220 of record JAPMOR010122657.1, on the reverse strand, counting down.
AAATATTATTTAGATACTAAAAAGAGATCTTATTGCTATCTTATTATATTTGCTTATTATCTTATTTACAAAACGAAACTAGTTATTAATTATCGTAAAATATTAAATCGATTCCAAGAGTAAACGATTTTAGTTTTAGATGGTTTTTGGAATTTCAATTTTAGTTAGTAATTTATACTTAGCAATTTTAGGAGGAGAAAATGCGCATTCCATATCATATTGTTTATTTCTGAGAATTATTTTTAATATATATATATATATATATATAATATTAAATTAATTATTTAAAAAAATGAAACTTTGCAAATGATGATAAAATTTTATGTCTCGTGTTTATATTTTTGATTACTAAACAGAGCAAGATCATATTTCGATTCGATCGGAAATGATACTTTCAAGAATTAATTAATGTGAATCCCACATAATAATAAGAACAGTGAAAACTGTAAGCAAGAATGTCCATTTATCTATATTTTAAAAATTTCACCCTTTTTGTATTAGGTGCAGCGTGTGTATAAGAAGAAGGAGAAACTTTCGAATTTTAGATTTCTGTACGGTTATAAAATGCATGAAATTTAACAAAAAAGATTTAGAAAATGAAAATGCCTCTTTCATTTCCCCTCTCCTGATATTTTACTGGAAACAAGATGTTCAAAGAGAAAGATATTTCGCTGTAACTGGTCTACGTATTTTATGATTTCTTATTAAAATTTATTTTTCATTATGTGTAGCAAGTTTAGCATTTAGTTTTAGTTTTGGAATATTTTTACTCATACTAGGTTACTTTGTTTTAGATATTTTTTTTCTTTGAATAATCTCACTCAACAAAATACATGTTTCTTAGAAGAAGATGTTAAAAAATAATAATAAGTTTCTTTTTAAGAGTTTCCATGTTAGATATATTTCGCATTTTTCAAGCATTAGATACATAAAAATAAACAAAAAAAAAGTAACAAAATGTGTTTTTTAAATGCTTAGAATTTGTTAAATTTTTTTTTCTACGATCAAGCTGTGAAGGAAAATTTTGACCCTGAATATATTGAGTAAACAGTTTTAAAGAGAATTATTCAGTAAAGCTTAATCTTTTCATAGGAACCAGATCTATCTGATATATTTTCAAACTTGGTATCAGAGCCTTTTAATATGAAAATATCAGAATTATTTCTAAACATTTTCTTCCATTGAAATATATTGTTATAATACTAATTTACAATTCGGTAAATAAAAGCGATGTATTATAAGTACTAAAAACGAAAATACTGAGGAGCTTTCCCCATTAATAGCAGGATTGTTTACAGTATAATTCCACTTTATACTTTCTTTACAATTATGAAAAATATTACCAAATATTGTTTACTTTTACTACATTATAAGATGTGTAGTAATTTATATTTTTGTGAAAAAGTGCTTAAATAATTTTTTTAACATATTCGTTTTTACTTTCACTTTTTAATTATATCGTTAAAATAAAGAAACATATAAAATTATCATTTTCTCTTCATTGATATATATGTGCAAGAATATGTATGCTTTCTATATATAGATTAATGTTTAATTTTTCTTAATAAACAACTGTAGTACTGTAGTACAATATTTATTCATAGCAAGAATGCTCTTCAATGCATTTCTGTATTTAAGCACTTCATTTTATGTATTTCTGCTTTTTTTTTACTTGAAAACAAATAATTGCATAATGTTTTTCATATTTTTCTTCCTTTTAATTTTGTTCTGGTTCTATGGAGTCATTTAGAACACAGTTATAATCTTATAAAGATATAAATTATTTTTACAATGGTTATTTATGTAGTGACGAACGCCTGATGACGAGCGCCATCTGCTGGCCAACAGGCGTTGATGCTTGTTAGACGGAGTGCAGACGAGACGGGTCTGAACGAAAGTCAAGACGTGTGAGACGAGACGGGTCTCTGAACGAAAGACGCGACGTAACATGTGAATTAATCCTACGACGTATTCGACGAAATCTATTTAATGTTCATTTCTTTTATGTTAATGTAATTGTCCGTCCTAAATGTAATTAAATGTGCGTGATTCTAAATAGTAGTGATTCCTGAGTCCTACGTTTATGTAAATATAATCTCTTTCTTGTATTGTAGAATTTAATCTCTTTCTTGTAATTTTGTAATTCCATCTACAACCATAATAACAACATAAATTTGAACAAAGAATGATAATGTTTCATAAATAGCTTAAATTAAACTATGATTTTGCACTTTACCTTCTGAATTGTCTGTAGTTTTGCGGTTTGCTAAAAATGATTTCATTTAGGCTAATATACTTTTTTCTCAAACTTTAATCATATTTATAATGGCTTTGGTAATACATTATACTACGTAACACCACCAAATTATCGTTTTTTTTTTTAGCCAAAAGGCTTTCTTCGAGTTTGGATTATTGGAGGTGAATTTTATTTTTAATTGTAAAGAAAAATAATAAAAAGAAAGTGTAAAATGAAAGATACATGCACAAAGCACATAAAAAACAAATGGCACGAAAAGAAAACCAATAATAATGATAAAGAAATAAGAAATAACAATAAAGATAATATGTCAAATATGTAATTTTTTTTTAAAGAAACGGGAGAATTTATGGTTAATACATTTGAAATTCAAGTTAAAAGGAATCGTTCTCAATGGCATTCCTCAGAAGAAAATTGTTTTCTTCATATATGAAACACATTAAAAATCAAAGTCTGCTTCTTGATAAATTATTTTTCATAGTGTCTTTAAGATATTGTATTTTATTGTACACTATAGCACTTTAGAAATGCCAGGAGAAATCTAGTGCTTTGTATAAAAGTGTACTGAAGCATCTATTTTACGAAAAGGGCAGTTATATTTTATATGAAGACTGAGAAAAAAGAGAGATGAACACAATTTTTTTTCTGCTCCAACTATTTGGATTGTTTGAAACTTTGGGCACTATTTCCTTTCTGCCTCCACTGCCCTAATTCTTTAATTGAAGACTTAAAGTAAATGTTCTAATTTGAGATTTTGTTTTAGGGAGAGAGGTAAGAATGTCTGACGACAAATAACGCTGAAAGATGAGGATTATTTGTGCTGATGATTAAGATTAGGTTTTGGAAAGATTAAGAGGATTTGAACAATATTGGATTTGCAATTCGCAAATTGATGCTGAATTACAAACTAATATTTTTTTTACATGAAAATTATTTCTGAATATCAATCTGTTTACATAATACGATATTTCTTAGAATATGGAGGTTTTTATATAATCTCTATAAACAAGAATCACAACTACACTAAGAGCAGCGGAATTTATAAGTAATATAGAATGAAAATGTGCGCCTAGGTATGATTTTTTGCAAAATTTCAATTTAAATCTTAATTAAAAATTATACAAAATGCTGCCGATTTCTTTGCCAATACTTTTTGAAAACATTATCATAAAATAATTCTTTTTATATCACTTTTAAATGCAAAAAATAAGAATAATAATTTATATGTCTGTTATTTTTTTCTCCTAATCTTTTCAAATATTTTTGTCAATTTTTTATATTTTCTTTTCATTGTTGCTTTGAAATTCAGATCGTTTACTTCTTTAATACAAATATTTAGTAATAATAATATGTTTTACTTTTATTTCAAGCGTTCTTGTTACGATAGATAGCATATGTTGTTCAAGGAGCAAGGAAGCAAATCGTTACAGTTAAATTTTATATGCCGCAGATAATTATTCCGTGCAACTTGGTTCCAGGGAGAGCGTTCATATAGACTAAAATAACATTATAAATTATATAAAAATGTCAAGAACAGTATGGCTTACCCTCCACATTTATCAGCCTTTGCACAGAGAAAATCATCTTTTATTCACATATATTAACAGTGTTTTTCCCTTATTATTTTGACTTTATTTTTGAGTGTTTGCCTACATATATTTGCATATAATTCTTACATATAAACCTAATGTACGCTTTTTGCATTTGTATTTTGAATATTTTATTTTTATTTGATTATGCTTTCACAATTGTATTATATCATTTACTGTAAGTTTCCGTTAGTATGTGAAAAACTTTTCTTTATTATTTCTTTGTATTTGTGCATTTTCTTATTTGTTTTTTGTTGCATTTGTGCCTGCATCCTTTATATTCGATATTTCTTCCACTATCAATTGCGTACTGACTTACGTTTGTAAGCCTCGTGGTAAATACTTGTTGACAAGGGGTCTATACCTCAAAAATAAAAAAAAATCCAATACAGGCTCAAGTTTAAAATTTGATATGTATGATAATTATGAACATTAAATTATATATAAAGTATTCTGTCATGATTGTCCATGAACAAGCTGGTTGTCAAAGGTCACTAGCTTTTAATAAATGCAGTAATTTCTTGGTAGAATCAGAGTTTTGATGTCGATGGATTGTAGATTTTAGATCCAATTCTATCAACATTCGACGCTTGTGGGGATTTGGTAATCATTAAGGCACCTTTAGAAGAGACAAGGGAAGAGGGTACTCTGCAAATGACCCCGATTGCAAGTATACAGAAATTTCCTCCTTTTTCCTCTTGGAAATTAAGAGAACTCAAAACGTGTGAAAATAATTCTCAAAATTTGATAAGGCATGTACTTTCCAGATAAAAAACATGTACAATAACAAATCGAAAGTTTTCATTCAGGAAATGATAAACTTTCGCTTACTTTCCTTTTCATTTTTCTTAACCAGACTAAAGTAAAGACGACACTTCCAGAAGACAATTCATGAATTGTCTTCTTGCTTTTCTTCATCATTGCGTGCTACCTTTCTTTGCATTCTATTTTCTTTTTTTTAAACATATCTTTGCCTTTATCTCTTTTCCACTTTAAATCGCTCCCTCTCCCAAAATTTCATACATTAAGAACAGAGGGGTACAGGTTCTTTGTGATGTAGAGCAATCGTTTTTTAAAGAGATGCGCTCTGAAATAGATCGTTTCCAAACTAACAAATTTAACGACGAAAAAAAAAAAACTGTGGATGAAATGCTCAAACAGCGAGGTTTCTGGATTAAGTAGAAGTATAATAAAAGTTTGAAATTCTTTATAATTCGGTTTAGAGCGGGATCAACTCTGATATAAAAGTCCATGTGTATGTAGATCAATAGTTAATTATGTATAAATTCAATAGCAAACTAATGGAAATTAAATTTCAATCTAATATATTGTGCTTAGCGAGATTTTTGTTTATTAATTATTAATTGCTTGTAAAATAAATAGAACAGAGGGATACTGGTTCTTTGTGATGTAGATCAATCGTTTTTTAAAGAGATGCGCTCTGAAATAGATCGTTTCCAAACTAACACATTTAACGACGAACTAAAAAAACTCTGGATGAAATACTCAAACAGCGAGGTTTCTGGAATAAGCAGAAGTATAATAAAAGTTTGAAATTCTTTATAATTCGGTTTAGAGCGGGATCAACTCTGATATGAAAGTCCATGTGTATGTAGATCCATAGTTAATTATTTATAAATTCAATAGCAACCTAATGGAAATTAAATTTCAATCTAATATATTGTGTTTAACGAGATTTTTGTTAATTAATTATTAATTGCTTGTAAAATAAATAGCATTGGTATTTCAATTTTTTCTGCACTTAAAAATTAAGAAAACTAGTTAAATTTTTCATGTTAAGATAATAATTTTCCATTAAAAATTATTAAACATTTCAGATTAGTATTTTTCCTTGAAAGAAAATTAGTTCACATATTTCAAGTTATCTTGTATTTTACAAAAATAATATTTAATATAGTTTACAAACTCTTATAATTAATCTAAATATAGTCATTGAATATGTTAAGTCAAAGAATCAGTGATTTAGAGATTAAATAAACAAGAACGTATAATACGAAATAACTGTTGTTGAAGACAAGAGTTACTTCCTCTTAACATTACAATATGCTATAAGGGCTAATTCTTCGCCTTTAATCCAACTAAACTAAGCTTTAAAGTTTTGAATACTTTTCTAGCTTGTACTTTAATGGTAGTTAAGCTTACAGAGCGAGTGATTTTAATTGTGATGAATTAGGTTTCTCATAATTCGCTTCACTCCCGTTGAGCACACTGATGAATGTTTCTGGTAATTATGAACATGATTACCTCTCTGGTGTTGAACGAAAATGATATTAATGGTTAAAATATTTTATAGTGTTATTCCTATAGTCAGTTGTTCATATGACCACTTTCTATAGTGAGCAACGGCAGAAGGTTGTTTCGAAGACGTGTTTGAATGCATGAAGGAAAGAGAGGAAAAATAAAATTTCTCGCAACTGTCAGATATTCGGAATTTCTATTTAACCCTTTAAGCAGTTTGTCCGTACAGTGTACGTGCTACCCGAAATTGGCCTCATCTGGTTTGCCCGTACGGCATACGGGCATCGATATTTTCTCCTTTCCTTTTCTGGTTTGCCCGCATTTTTCATTATTGAAAGAGACTATTTAGTATTATTATTTTTCAACAGATGGCGTGGCTTGTACATGTAAATGAAATGCTTTTCATCCGGGTTTTTCTATGTAGTGGATAAAGTATGATACTTAATTATATGCAATAAAAAATATGCCTTTTTTGGAAGCATTTCTGGTAAAATAATTGACCGCTTAAAGGGTTAAGTTACTTGAAAGCGTAGTGATTAATGTAATCAAATAGAAATGTAAAATATGTATTTGAAAGTTGAGTTTGAAAAACAAAAACTGTCCATAAACTTTTCTTATCACTGCGTTAAGAAACTGCATTAATTTCTGCACTATTTTTTCTACTCTTAAATATTATAGACATCATAATTCTAAATTTTTATCAATAGAAGAGACCCCGTCCTGTATAGGAATCTTGGATCTAAAACACCATAATATATCCACATTAACTGTTCTGCCCAACTAGAGACATTTAAAATTTTTTAGATTAATTCACTTGTTCATTTAAAAAAAAATCGAGTTTTGATCCGACAATCTGTCAGTTAGGAATTGAAATCTGTAATCTGTGACCAAACAGGAATGAAACGTAGTAGATATTTTAAAACCGAGGAATTAATTATTTATAATATGAAGTTTGGTTTGGTTTAGTTATATTAACGTCCCGTTTGAAGAAACACAAGGCCTATTTTGGGACGGACCTCGTAATTTTGAACCGCGGTCACATGACGAGGACGACACCTGAGACGGCACCCCCTTTCTCCGCACCCCACCACACCAGCGGGAAGACGTTTGGTCAGGACGGATTTAACGTACAACAGACTCTCTTACACAACGATTCTTCGGTAGAATCGGGTCTCGAACCTGGAACCCTCCGGTTCCGAAGCCGAGACCTTACCACCAGGCCACCGCGGCCTTCAAATATAGTATGGAGTATACGAGTATGAAGTATTGTAAAATGGAGTAATTGTATAATCCAGGAAGAAAATATAGAATAAAATTATAAATAATTAAATAGTTCGTAATAAAAAATTTATCAATCCAAGAATAAGGATAATTTCAATAAATAACTGAAATGCTGCAATGAAAATGACTTCCAATACTGCGGGAAAAGAAACTATAGGATGAAAATTCAAATTATACAGTAAAATGTATAACATAAATTTTCTTTTTTTTTTAATATGAGAGAAATTTTTTCAGTATAAATACTGTAAAAAATTTAGTCAAATGGTTAATGAATTAAGAGAAATAAAAATTTATACAATTCTGACTATCAATCTTGTTTAATCTTTATATTTGACACTGTGTGATGGCAAATGTGCTCGAGTTATTTATGATATTATGAAATTAAGTTAAAGATAAATTCTTTAACTTAATGTAACTGGGAAAATTTCGAATTAAATAAAAAGTTTTTCTCGCCGTTTCACAATATGGTCTTAATTTATTTTAAATATATATGTATTCCCCAGACAGAAAATAAAATAATTTATTTACGATTCTTTTCACTTATTATCTGTCCATATATATATTAAATTCCTTCAACAATAATGGCTAATTATTGTGATAATATAACTTTCTACAACAATTATGAAAAAACCATTCCGATAAATTAATTTCATTTCAAACTGAATTATTATTACACTTTTTACGTAGGGAGGCTAAAATTTCCCTCGTAGGATTTCTGCATATTTTTAAGAAATTATTTCACAAAATATAACGCAGATAATCTTTTGCGTAAAGATAGAATTCAATTGCTTCTGAAATGAGGGTTCATATTTTCACTTCCAAAATTAAATCTTAATAATTATTATCGATATGTGTAGTTTCTTTGGGAAGGGGTGTGTATACTGTTGCTGCTTCTAACAACAAATAGCCTGATTAATTGGTGTTAACAGTTCATTGATTGATTTTAGAAAAAAAGCTGTAAGTAAACTGGCCTTCTTTTCATCAATTGGAATATTTATTTTCAAACAATTGTTGAAATATTCTGTGATAACAATTTTCAAATATCTGAGTATATAAAGTTGCATTGGCCTTTCTTATCCATTCACTTAGAATGATAGCTTAATTCTTTATATTACGAGAATATTTGTTTCTAATTAATTAATTATTACCTTGCGATTGTAATTACTCCTAAATATATCTAATTACCATATTTCTTGTTTCTGAAACAATGACTAACGAAAACATTACGCTAACACTGATAAAAATGACTTCTTGAACTCTAGGTTGAACAAATATGGATATTCAGAGATAATAGTTAAGCATCTTAGATGGTCCCGCAATATAAAATCAAGTTAGTTTCTTATGCATGTACATAAAATGCTCATTTATTCACTCAAGATTCAAAACGCTTTATTGTATAGGTATTATAATAATTGAATATACTGAACCTTTGGTTTTAATTCTGATAAATTACTTTTCTAATAATTTAGTCGAATCGTGGAGAGTTCCCCGATGAATGCTGAGGGTAATTATGAGCACAATTACCTGGCTGATGTTGAACGAAAGTGATATTAAT
>JAPMOR010122657.1:9315-21269 GCA_026543865.1 Argiope aurantia | reverse complement strand
AAAAATATATATTAGAATTTTGAACTGATTTATTATTATTATTGAATTTATATATTATCCTGCTACACTTACTGAATATAAATTTCGAACTGTTCAATTCTAAAAATGGATGATAAAAGTGGCAGGTTAAGAAAGAAACGGGGAGTATTGAGAACATTTGTTACTAAAATTTGTAAAACTATTGAAACAGAACTAACGAAAACAGATGTAAATGTTTCGTTAGTTCTGTTTCATGTGTTAGAAGAAATTTTAGAGCAGCTTGCTGTTGAGTCAAGTGAATTAAAGAATCTAGATTCTCAAATTCAAGAATTCGTTTCCGAGGACCAATTAGAAAAAGAATTAGCAGAATACACCCAAAAAATTATAACTTGGAAATTTAGAGTGACCAAAAAAAATACGCGAACGAACAAAAAATGTTGATTCTTTGAATGTTCCAAGTTCCAGTTATAAAGAATCATCCAACATTAAATTGCCAAAACTTGCGATATCAAAATTCTACAGGCAATCGAGTTTATGGCTTTCATTTTGGAACTCATTTGATGAAAATGATTCATTAAGTGAAGTCAGTAAATTTAATTACTTAAAAGCACACCTAGGTGGTTCTGCCCTTAGTACCATAGAAGGATTTGCATTAACACCAGAAAATTACGAAATTGCCATAAAATTACTTAAAGAACACATCGGAAGATCAGATGCTCTCATTAATACCCATTAGAATATTTTACTGCGTATCTGCCCATTAAAGAACTCAGATGATATTGTATCATTCAGAAAAATGTTTGATAATATACAGAAAGAAATCAGATCTCTTGAATCTCTTAATGTTTTGAAAGAAACCAACGAAAACCTACTTTGTCCAATCCTGTTAAAATGCCTTTTCCCCGATCTCGTTTTAGAATATAATAAAAGCATGAAATCGGATAAATATGAAATAGATGAATTGCTCGACTTCCTGTCTCTTCAGCTGGAAGCAAAAGAACGATCGTTTATGTATGCTTCTCCCGTGAGTTCGAAAAAAGAAAAGTATTCATTTCCCCCGTTGCGTTATGACTCATCGAGTGGAAAAATAAATAATCCTAAATGTTCCACTGCAAAGAGACTTAGCAGTTCTGATTTGATCAGTCCTGAAGTAAAAATAAAAACACCGGAATGCTTATTCTGCAATAAATTTCATGATGTTGTTGATTGTGAATACGTACGTACTTAAAACTTTGGAAGAACAGAAACGTATACTAACTAAAAAAGCTGCCTGTTTTATTTGTGCAAAGCAATTTCCTGTTGCTAAATTTTGTAGGTCAAAAATAGTTTGTACTCACTGTGGTAAAAAGTATTTATCCATATTGTGCAATCAAGATAATTCATTTCTGAAAAATAATAATACCCATTTTAATGAAAGTAAGGATGAGAATAATCTTTTAAATGAAAATTTCGCTTTGGCGAATAATTTATATTCCAGGGAGGTTTTCCTGCAGACTTTAATTGTTAGCGTCGACAATAATGATTTAAACACTATGTTAGATCGGTCATTGACCTCGGGAGCCAGAGGTCGTATGTCAGCAAATACGTAGCGGATGTAATGAAATTGAAGTGTCTTGGTTAACAAACGGATGACTCATGGACTTTTCGGAGGACTGAAAAGGCGGGAAAACCACAAGATGTATACCATTAAATTGCATAATACAGAAAATAATTTCTGTTGTAATGTAAAAGTAATGGATCAGAATAAAATTTGCACTTCTCCGAAATTAGATCCTAAAAATATCGAAGAAGTAAAACAATTGGGTATATTTGTTAATGATATTTGCTTAGATGAAAATCTTTGTTTATATGAAAACGATCCCAAGGAGATTCACATATTATTAGGGGCAGATATGGCAGCCAGAATATTTACAGGAGAAAGTAAAAACCTTTTGACTGATCTAATTACGATGAACACCAAGTTAGGGTGGACAGTTATTGGAAGATCAAGAATTAATAAAAATGATAGTTCAAGCAAGCTAATGTCGCTACTTGTCAACGACGTAAATTTATCCGATCTTTGGAGGCTTGATACATTGAATATCAATGACCCTGCGGAAACTCAAAGTAGAAAAGAACTAGAAGAAGCGGCTAAGGAACATTTTGAATGCAGTGTAACACGAGATAACGAGTGGCGCTACATTGTCAGTCTACCGTGGATACATGATCATCCACCTCTTCCTGATGGCAGAAAGATAGCTGAACGAAGACTTAACAGTTGTATTAAAGCCTTAGAACGTGCCGAAAAGCGGGCCGATTATGATGAGGTTTTTCAGGATTGGCAGAGTGAGGGTATTATTGAAGAAGTTGATCCTATGCAAGAAATCAAAGAAGGACAGCATTTCTTACCTCACCATCCTGTCTTCAAGGAGAATTCGATGTCCAAATCTTCGACCCGTTTTTGATGGTTCAGCTAAAGAAAAGAATACACCTTCTATTAATGACTACCTCGAAAAGGGACTAAATTTTGTAGAACTCATTCCATCTCTCATAAATCGCTTTCGTGTTGGAAAAAATGGAGTGATATCTGACATCAAGAAGGCCTTTCTGAAAATTGGATTACAAGAACGAGATAAACCATATCTCAGATTTTTATGGAAGGATAGAAGAAAAGAAGGAAATATCAAGATCCTTCAGCACAAAAGAGTTGTGTTCGGAATCTCCTCCAGTCCTTTCCTTCTAGGTGCTACATTAGAACTTCATTTAAAAAACGCTCCAGATCATCTAACGCCAACAGCCCAGTAACTTATGAGGTTCTTCTACGTTGATAATTTTGTTTTCAGCGCCAAAAGAAAAGAAAAACTCGCCAGATTTATTTCGGAATCGCAAGAACTATTATCTACTGCCAAGTTTGAACTTCGAGAGTGGGAGCATTTTCCTACTGAAGAAAGGCAAGAAGACCGAAAGGTTCCAGTTCTTGGACTTCTGTGGAATTTGCCAAAGGACACTATAGATTTGAAAAGTTTGATGAAAGAAGATAAAAGACCTATTACAAAAAGAAAAATCCTGTCAACCGTTCATCGAATCTTTGATCCAATAGGATTTTCTTTTCCAGTAACTCTAGAGCCCAAGATGTAAAAGAAATAGGAGTTCCAGATATAGATCAAATAGATGCTAAGAGAATGAATAAAAGATTCTTCTACAGGCAAAAACTTTGTCAAAATCTCAGAAAGCGTTTCAGAATCGAATATCTTGGACATCTTAGAGAATTTTTAAAGATTCGTAATGAATCTAAAATTGAAGAAGGAGACATTGTTCTTTACGGTGATAGTAACGTCAAGCGAATAAATTGGCCTTTGGGAAGAGTCATCAAATTATATTCTGGAAAAGACACAAAGGTTCGTCTCGCCGAAGTCCAGACCAAATCTGGGTCTTTACTACGTCCAATCCAGAGACTTTTTCCTCTTGAGATCAGCCAAAGTGAAAAGTCTGCTATCTCATGTCTCCCAAAGAGTGATTCTCCATCCACAATGATGATTCCTGATGGTACACCTACCTCTAGTGACTCTCATGCTGCTCCAGATGTAAGACAACCAAGAAGATCCCGTTATGGCCGGCTTTTAAAGCCCAATGTTCTCCTGGACTCATTTGTTTGAGTTTCTAAAGTCCTTTACGAAACAAAGGTGGGAGAGTGTCGGAAACAAGGACTTAACTGTAACCAGTTTTGACTATAAAGAACTCTCCCTTCTCGCCACCAGGGGCTTGTTGACTTCCTCTCGTTTTGGCGGCAACCAACGAACGCGATTTATTCTCTTCTAATTTGTAAATATATTCTTAATCATATAACAAATAATCAAGTAGTTATTAAATAATCTTCTTAAAGTTAAGTTCCCCGTATTAATGAGTCATAGTCACTGAACCTGCCACTAATTAGAAATTTGAGATTTTCAGCTGAAACCAGATGGAGACAACATCTGTATGTAAACAAAGAGATTCCAACTAACAAATCAATAAAGGTAAGCGATTTTACTTGCCTATAATTTAGGGATTGTTCGCGTTGGAATAATCAGTATATCTATTTAAATAAGTTTGAAAAATTCTAATTATCAATCAACCATAACAAGAAAGCTTTATCGACTGAATAATCTAGAGTTGCTGTTTCACTCTTAAACAATGTAAAGTGATAAATCTCTGATCTAGTTTCTGTTTCACATTTCATCAAATAAATGAATAAAGTAGTTTAAAGAAGCCGATATTTTTAAAATTACAAATGAAATACTGAATAAGGCTTAAGCAAGTTTAAAGGCTACTATAGCGAAGTCTCACATAAAAGATGTAAAATTACCTTACAAATAACAATACAATTATGTATTTTAATTTAAACCATAAAATTAGGCCTATGAATCAAAAATATTTAAGGGATTAGTTGAGAAGAGGTGGCGTCTTACACCGCTGTAGTTTTTTCTGTTTTTCTCTGATAGTAATAAAGTTATCAAACATGAACAGAAAAAAGAGAATTTTTTAAGTTTAGTTTAGTTATATTAACGTCCCGTTGTACAGCAACACTAGGGCTAATTTGGGACGGACCTCGTCATTTTGAACCGCGGTCAGATGACGAGGACGACACCTGAGCTGGCACCGCCCCCTCCACGCCACACCACACCAGCGGTAGGACGTTTGACATGACGGATTTAACGTGTAACAGACCCCCTTACACGACAGTTCTTCGGCGGATTCGGGTCTCGAACCTGAAACCCTACAGCTCACAAGCCGAGACCTTACCACCAGGCCACCGCGGCCCATCAGAAAAAAGAGAAAGATAGTAAGAAAAATAAGACGACAAGTAGATTAAGAAAGAATTTTTTTTTTTTAAAAAAAAAAGGAGGTTGGATCGTACAATTTCATAAAATCGGCCGAGCAATGTTTATTTATTTCAATTCTGTTAATTAAAATAAAAATCATCTGATATGAAAATAAATCGAATAATTATTCATTGATTTGTTTATTAAATTCTAGTTATGAAATAAATTAATTAATAATATTATGAAAGCACGAAAAGAAACCCTCTCCATTTGTAACCTTCTTTTTCTTAATCAGAGTAATATTTTAACTATTTTGACGCTATAAATATTCGATTCCTATTATGTCCAACTTTTCTGAAATTCGAAATTGTTGATACATAAATTGATATATAGATGTAGAGAGCGAGAGGGATTGTACTATGTTTTTCTTTAAAATAAATCCAATTATTTGAAATACAAAATTTAATTGGAAGATTTCAACAAATTTTAATCATGGAAATTTTTTATAGAAAAGCGTAAAATCAATTAAAATTCATTAAAATATTAAAATTAGAACGCTATTTGCTTTTAAACAGAATTCCACTGTTTACAGAGTTACAATAAATCTTATTAAATATTAGAGAAGATTCATTTCTAGAACCAATTCTTCATAAACAAACAGTCTACAATTTATCATAAACATGCAAAATTAAATTTGCTTTGTAAGGAGTAAAAGTTTAATGTTTGAAAATACAATCTGTTATCTTAAACTTAAAATTTTATTGCATTTTAAAATACAAAAACAATATTGGTAAACTTACTCTGATTCAGATTCTGAAAAGAATCTGAATCAGAGTAAATTATCTGAAATAAATTTTCCAGAAAATTATAGGAAATAAAGTTTAGAAAAAAAAATAGAATTTTTTTTTCAGAACACTTATGAATATCGTTTTATAGAAACTTGTAAAAATAAATAAGCTAAAAAAAAACCTATGATATATTATTTTTCGGGAGAGGTATGTCAATAATATATTTATCTTTTAGCATTTATCAAAAAAAAAAAATTGCAATTTATATTACCAATTACGTGCGTTTTTTACTATTGAAATACGGCTTGAGTTAATCCTTAACTGGCTGCGAACAGCATTAGTTACATTATTTTCAGACGCAAATACTTCAAACCCTCGCTTATGGTGTCAAAATAGTTAACTTTGATGATTCTCTAAAACAGTAAACTTTTATTATAAATGTATCTCTTTTCATCCATGTTAAAATGTTATCCAAAATTTAAATAGCATGAAAATTTTTTACCGCACTTGAGCAATACCAAAATCAGCATGCACGCATTTTAATTAGAGAAATGTGTTAGAGGAAATAAGATTTCTGTTGCTTTAGCGGGCGGTAATTAGAAATTATATGCTGTGTGCATTCCAGCTCGAAGGTTGCGATGCAAGTTTTCATTGATCACATCAAGTGGAGAGAAAACCGTTTTCCCTCTTATAGCTGAATCCTTGACTCCCTAGATTTTTCATACATTTTTTTTTTGAAACTTTTAAGTTTTTTTTCCTCCAGATTTTTTTCTGGAGGATACAACTCTAAATAAGCTACTGCGAACTGGTAAGCAACATGATTGACATCATTCCATGATACGAGGATACAAATTAATATGCCACGTTGTGAAAAGCCTTTAATTGTGCAGTTCCAAGAGAGCACTGATATAATTAAGTGTTTTTCCAATAACTAACAAGAAATATTTATTACATATTCCTTTTAAATATTTTATTGCCTTAATTTTATAACAGAACTATTTAGCACATTCTAAATTAAATATTTATGTTTTGGAATTTTGATTTTGTTTGATTTGGTTATATTATACATTTCTTGTAAGGACTAAAATTCATTGATGTATTAAAATAATCCTAATTATAGGAATGTTTTATGATTATATGAATATTTAGCAATCACTGAGTAATAAATTGCAATATATTATCAAACGCCTGTATTTATATAGAAAGTATATACATTATTAAGATTTGATTATTTACTGTCCAAAAAATACTAAAAGCAAAGAGATCTTTTCAACGTATAAAATAAAAATTTAAGCAAATTTTAAAACATAGAAGGAAATTTTTTTTTGTACATTCTGCTTTCTTGTGTAAAAATATCGTTTTTGGTATTTTCTTCATCAATGAATGATATGATATATTTTTTATCTGATATGGAGTAGGTAATTTAAATTTCAAAACATTACAGATACAAAAATATTAAACATTTAAGCTGTCATCAAAGTGATCATCAAGTGATTATTATCAAAGTAATTCCACTAATTAAATTAATTAAATGCATGATTTTTATTAGAATATTTGCCTTACTTTTTAGGTGATCATCTATTATGAAGTCTAAAAAACACAAGAAAAAAAGAAGCCCTCAATATATTTGCCATGAAATATTAATTTCAAGAAATTACAAAGTTCACTTAAACAACCCTTTTAATTTCTAAGTTGATCAGCGTATGCTTCAACTCTTGAGAGTGATAAAATTTGATGTCATTTATTGCATTTGAAATAGAATTTCTCATAATCGCATCGCCATATATCATGCAAAAATTGTAAAATTTGCATTGCTTAGAATTCGTATTTCTGGTAATATTATACGTCATGACATTCTCGATTATAGGTCTATGCCATGAAGAGACAAACTAGCCGGCTTCATTTCCCAATATTTGTTACATTTAATAAGTCACTTCTTATGGACGAAAAGGTGTCTTGCTGCCTCAAATCCACGCCATTATTTACCTTCCAACTTCGCTTCGCATCGGGAGACCTTGAAGCGTGGCTGACAGCTCGAAGGGATTCGGTGAATCGTGCACCTTCTTACGACAACACCTCAATGCGCTATGATATTCAATCTCGTTTATCAGCTGTAATGGAGCGAAATGTCTCGCACAACAACAGCGAAAATTTCTTTTCTTTTCCATCCAATTTTTTTTAGTAAATGCAAAAAAAAGCAACTCTTTCAGTACACAATTCATCAATCACTCATTTTCCTTGTTTTCAAGGGTATTTTTCTTTGGATACTTTTCTTTTTCTTCCGGGAAATTCACCTTTTTCTCGGTTGGCTGCTTAAAGATAGGGTCAGTAGATCCCTATTGCTGCCCCTCCCCATGCACCCTTAATTCTTCTAAGATCTAGTTTCTTCTTCTCTCTCTAAGAATAAAAGAAATGAAAAGAAGTTCGATGGGACGTACGGAAATCGTTTTTACAAGAGGTGCACTCGGAAATGGATCGTTTGCAACCAGCCCCACCCACCAGTGATTCTGGAGAAATGTTGCAGGAAGCTAAAAGAAAAAAAATGGGAAATTGCCAAAACAGGTACATCGAGGAGTAGGAGTAGAAATATTTTATGAAATAATAAATAAAACATGTTGGTTTATCTGACTTCGATATCCGTGAATCCTAAGATTCATCACATTCAACTTTATGTAGCTTTTTATATTTTATTGCAAAATAAATTCTTTCTTTAGTTAATTTAATAAACGAAAAAGTAATAAACGTTTTGAGTGATGGAACATGAGTTTTTTTATTATCAATTTAAAGAGGAATCACTGTTTTTTTGTTTGTTTTTTTACAATGATTCTATTTTAAGAGAATTTGGTTTTGTAGACTAGAATTTGAAAGACTTATAGCAATTTAGTATGTATCTTCGCAAGAAAAAACAGGGGCAATTATATAAAATTGTCTTTTGTTATGTTATCCTTTGAAAGCTGAATTATAATTTTTTAAATTGATATGTACGTGTCTCTATATTAGAGAAATCATCACAGGTTTGTTTCATTTTCATTTTGTTTTCAAAAACCACTTTATGATTCAAACAAGAGTGGCCTGTTCCAGGATTACCTTTTGGTAAGAGGTTGAGAAATATCAGGTAATATTTTAGCTTAACCTTTTCCTTTCAGATACATAAATTGCATAACGTCTTTTCTTTTTCCGTCCTCGTTTTCATAGAAATAGACTACAGAGAATTAGTTAACTTTTAATCTTTTTCATTGTCGACATCTTCTGAAGGAGTTTTCCCGGTGATACTCCGCTTTCGGTGAAACTTGTTGTAATAATGATTTGTGCAGATAAAACTATTTAATCAAACTCGGAATTGTTATTTAAAAATATCAAATCTCTCATATCCAAATAAAAGCGCAGAATAATATTTATATTGTATAATAGATATCAACAAATACAATAGTAAGAAAATTAATATGAAAGAAACATTGAAAATTCTAACATATTCTTAGCAGTAAATGATAAATGCTTTTGGCAAAAAGTGTGAACGGAGAGCTATGAAAAGCTGAAATCACATTTTTTGGTGTTCCTACTGCTTAAAATCGTGGAAGAAACCTGCTGTAATAACCAATGGAAACAGAGTTTCAGATGGTAAATTCTTTTTAAAGATTTTGCAAAAGGAATCTTAGTGCATGGATTAGAATATTAGGATGAATTTTCTGATGAAATAAATTACCTGGAAGTCATTAGGGTTTTAGAAATCTTCTATAGATGTAATTAAATTTTTGAAAGGCGGACATCAATTGTTTATAAAGATAAAGTTTGTTTGGAGATGAATTTTTACAGCAGAATTTAGGGTTAGATGTTATATGAATATAATCAAATTTTCTCTACAAATTTCTGAGAAGAGTCATTTATGGTTCTTTTGAGGAATAAATTATTTGATTCTTAACCCTGTTATAAAGAAGGAGAAAGAAAAGCCAGCTTTGAAATAAATGGAGTATGACAAATATTTTTTAGGATGATTCTGAAGTTGCGCAACTTTTTTAAAGTACTGGATTGTTCGGAAAGTAATTTCGTTTTTTTTTGTTTTTTTTTTGGAAATGAAAGACAGTTTTCGTATAATAAACAAATACTTTATTAAATTATATATTGACCGTTCTGGTCCAACACCTTTTGTCATTTTTCTGGTAGTAGCATCATTCCACGCTCATAAAATTTTTAGTCTTTGCTGCCAAAAAACGGATCAAGGTGGTTTTTGACCTCCTTATTTGAGGTGAAGGTTTTACCGTCTAAAAAATTGAGCGAACCAGTTCTGGCACTGGCGTACTGTCAACACACCTTCTCCATACACATCGGTCCATTTCTTTTTGGCTTGAACAGCATTTTTACCCTTTCTGTAGTAAAACAGTAAGATATGTCCAAAATCCTGGTTATCGCTCTCCATATTTAAAAGGGCACCAACCAACAACTACTGCGTAGAATGAATTGGAATTTTTCACACACAAGCCTTGCTATATGAGCTCTCAAAGCATATAAAAATGATACGGCTTAAATGTGAAATTGGGTGCAAAAAATACAATTAAATCCTCTGTCGGGAAAAAACGAAATTACTTTCCGAACGACCCAATATTACAGAAAAATCTTATTGTTCAGGAGAATGTTTTCTTTTGTTTTTATTTGTAAAGTTACCTCAGAATCCGCAGTATTCATCATCAAAGGAAAAAGTGTTTATATATTTAGTTTGAACAGAATACATTTACTTAGAATATCACTTATAATTCTAATTTTATTTGCAAACTTTTTGAATACAATATTTTATATTAATAGTTCACTTAGAATTAAATAAATCCTCAAAAAGGAAATTCAAACCAAATCAAGATCTCCAGTTCGAATCAAGAAATAATATCGGAAAATAAATTGAATCGCCTGCTTTCTAAATGAATATACAGTTTTAGAATGATTTTTTTTTTCAAATGTGTATTTGCTTACACACACACACACATTATATCGGATAGATGGATGTTGTATTTTTATGGCGCAAGAGTTAAATTATATCGAAATCGCAACTAAAAATTATTTCCGATTCAAGCTAAAACTAAACAAAGAACAGAAAAATCACCATTGTACTTAGAGAGCGCAGATGCAGCTACTACTAAAACACAGATGAATCAAGACAATAATAATAAAAACCAAGTTAATAGGAAAAAAAGTATCAAAATTAAATCAAATAAAATAAGAATCCGGCCTGAAGACTTTCTCAAGAGTCACCATCAGACAGGGATTAAAAAAAGGGATTTTTTTTTTCTGTGAAGGAATACAGACTAAAAAGCCGAATTATTGATTCCTCGTGATCCGAAAATCTCCTGAAATTAGGCCTAAGTGATACACCATTTTAACAGAAAAGAAAAACACAAAACAATAAATTAGAAGAATGCGACCATTAATAAACAAAAATACAATAACATAAAATACCCATGTAATAACACTCAAACCAATTATGTAAACAAAAAGGCAAGAACATATCAGCAGAAAGCAAAAAAAAAAAAAAAAAAAAAAAAAACGCCCATAAAAAAAAGATTTTCCGTTGTGGTTCCCGCGTCTTAAACTGCCCTAGCAAACGCCATTCAAGGTAAAAAATAATTGCAGGATCTTAGCGCCATCTGTGGAGTTATTTAATGTGAAACGGAAGGTTATTTTTATTTTAGGTAAAGGATTAATCCCAAATAATCCCCTGTTTAGTTAAAACATTAATATTGCAGTAGTTTCTGGGAAATTCATTATTAGTTAAATTTTTAATGAGTTTATTTGTTGCTTAAATATAGGAAATTTTGTTATTACAAACTCTTTTAATTCTGTTAAATTGTGAGAAATAAGGTTAGAATGATAATTAGATTAGAATGATAATTACAAAGTTTCGTTATTTTAAAGTTGAATTCATCCCTTTTATCGTAGATACCAACTATTGTTTTATCATTATCAATTTCGATTTTTAAATCCAGAAAGGTAGCCTCAAGTTGATTTTTATTCGTTTCTGTTAGAATTAAATCTTTTGGATAGCAATTAGTAACAATATTGGTATTATCTAAGTTTGTCAAAAGTAAGTCATCAATATACCTCCACCCGTTTATCAAATTATATTTAATTACTTTTTTCTCATAGTAATGTAGAAAAATATTAGCCAAAGCACTTGAGAAAGCTGTTCCCATTGGAATACCCTTAACTTGTTTATAAAAATTAATACCATTAAAAACGTAATTTTCAGTAATATTAAAATTACATAACTCAAGCCAGTTATTTTTAGGAATGATATTTTCATTTAAATATTCGTCATAGATAAAAGTGCAGACTTTTATTAATTTTTCATGAAGTAGATTAGTGTATAAATTTTCGAAATCAAAAGTATTAAGTTTATTAATGATGTTATCTTTAAGAAAAT
>JAPMOR010122649.1:270501-304785 GCA_026543865.1 Argiope aurantia | reverse complement strand
GGAAATCAATATGCAATATAATTTTACTAGTCATGTCTGGATTCAAACTAGAAAAATGTCCTTGGTTTATTTGCTGTTTCATGAATATACCCACTTAAATTTGTCAAACAATATTTTCAGTGACGGTACAAAATCGAATGTACCTACTATCCACTCGATTGCAAATACCACTCTCGTGAATCTTTTTGTGTAGTGAAAACATAAAATGTTTTGATGATGGCAACAAATTAAATCTTTAGCTCATTAATGTTATAAAGTTGATTCGAAACTTGATTTTGGCTTTCGATGTATCTTTAGGATGTCATTAGCTGCGGCTTCTGCAAACATTTGAATTTTGATATTGTCACTAAATTATACGAACCAAGAAATTTTACTGTTAATTAAAAGGAAGCTGCTGCTTACTTTTTAGTTTTCTTTATTTTCCTTGTCGCTGTTTCATCTCCATTCATCTACCCAATGACGGATTTTAAAGTTTAATAAAATGTTGTGTTCACTTTACAGTTTAATTCAGGTTCAAACCAATTCTTTTTATTTTGTTTATAATTTATAAAATGCAATATCAAAGCAAACAGCAAACTAAGTAGATATGCATTCAGTCGCTTTAACAAGCTCTAATAAAATCGAAATAACAATCCTGGTATTTATAACAAGAACGTCCATACAAAAATTTATTAATCATTTTATTCTAACAAATTCCAAAAGTTGATTAGATTATAAAAATATGTATGAAAAATATTGAAACTTAATATGATTGAGAATTTAGAAATAAATATATATATATATATTCCTGAGAAATCAATTAGATTAAAAGGTATTATATACTTTTTTTAGTTACTATCTAATATTTTGTAAGTAATAAATCTTATTTTCCATCCCCGTTTTCAATTACTTCATTAAGATTTTAATAAAACTTCGATTATTTCCGATATTTTGCTTATTTACAACATATATTTATTACTAATATTCTTTTATTTGGTATTTCACGCCAAATAAAATATAATAAACCATTTAATGATTCTAGCTTTTATTATAGATACTCAAAAGAGAAACTTTAACACTTTTAAAAGATTTATATCGTTATTGTGTTACATATTCTCATTCCTTCATGGCGTTTCAGGTACATGTCTTGCAACAACAAACAATGTAAGATCAGACTTTGCGTAGAATCAGTTTAGTAGCATGTACCCTCTTAGTTAAAAAATCGAAACAAGGGAAATATGGTAATCGTTGTGACCAAGAAGCATGTTCTCATAGACAACTCTAGTTGTTTTCAGACTTCAACGACATCCTTTATCAGCACTTGGGCATTTATAGAAGCACATACTATAACGAATATACCTTTTTGTTCTTTTTACTATCGTTTAAAAATCCAAGAGGTAAAATTTACTTCAGATTTTCTCAAGCTTTCTGGATTCAGAGAAAGTTTGTGATATCAATCTCCTTTTTATCTTTTTTGCTTAATTTTTATATATATATTTTAGGAACAATGAATTATTTCATGAATGTAGAGGAGAATTTTTGTATAGCTTTTTTTTGTTTATTTTTTGGTGAGTTAGAATTTTAAAATCTTACACTTATGTATTAAAGATGAAAATGCATGTTTTTAATATTTTTCAGAACTTATTAATTAATCTAGAAATTTAGTTTAATTTTAATTGTATCACTTGGTGGCGAGTGTGAGGAATATTAATTTTCAAATTTTCTCTAGCATTGATATGAAGAATTGTAAAATATATTTAAAATAGATAAACATTTAGAAAATAATTCAAATAGAAATTTTTTTTAGAACAATAACAAAAATATATTTAATTTTCCCGAAATTTAGAAAAAAAAAGAAAAAACTTTTTTTTCTTATTCCTCAAATTTTGTAGTTTTAGAAATTTAATGACCGAATATAAAATTCTTTCTCATACTTACTAAAACTTTTAGGGCATTGAAATAGTAGCTAGTGTTATTATTATAAAATAGTCAAATACTACAAATGATGCAAAGAATATGTGATTTATCTGTTATCGTATTAGTTGCTTTATGTTAAGAAATAGAATCTCTGCTTTTATTTGGATATGTGTAAATGAAGCAATTAATAGCATCTTATATTTATCAAGGGAATATGAAAGCACATATGTGAATTTTAAGTAGTTGAATTGTAATAATGCATTTCCTCAGAGATATAAAAGATTGTGGAACAAAGCAATCAAATTGTAGAGAAAGAATAATTTAACCGACGATGCGGGGAAACAAAGGCTGCAATTAACTGAAATAAGTGAATCGGCATTTCATTAAGCAATTTGTTCGATCATTCATAGTCTTAGTAGGATATTTAGATTCATTTTGTCTCTAAAAGTTTTACATGAAACAAGATACGATTTTGTTTGAGCCCTCCCTTATTGTGTAAATGGAGAGAGTGATTAAAATGAAGTCTCATGTGGAATCATCGTTTCCTTCAATATTTCCGATTTTTCACTCGATCGTAGCGCAATATTAAGAATAAATATTTTAAGCAGTTTAGTTTAATTATATTAACGTCCCGTTTTAAAGCAACACAAGGTTTATTTTGGGATGGACCTCGTACTTTTAAACCATGGTCAGATAACGAAGACGACACCTGCGCTGGTACCCCCTCTTCAAACTCCAACACCACGTCACAAAAGTGAGCGAGAGAGAACTTAGCCCCGATGGATTTAACCGCTTACACGACGGTTCTTCGATGGAATCGGGTTTCGAATCTGAAACCTTACTGTTCCATAGCCGGGACCTTACATCTCCAGGCCACAGAGGGTCACAAGATTTAAGTATTTAATAGTAAGTTTAAATAATCAAAGCATCTTCACTCTGGTTAATAATGCAATATTATTCTAGCTCGGATTGATCTCAGGACTCCAATGAAATTGTACGGTGGTCACCACTTGTGAAATTGATTACAAATTCAAATATGTAATATTATTGCATATTTGTATTTGCAAAATTTATATGAGAAATGTTGTACATATTATATATTCTAAATCTTGACAACTTAAGCAAGTTAAATATCAATATTTGGCATTTCTTTATTTCTAAACTCGTGTTGTGAGAATGAAATTTTTATAATAGATAATGAGTTTGATAGGAAATTTAATTTTGCTATAACTTGTTTCTATAACACTTTAATTTTTGTATTTATATTACATTAGGAAACTCTTTTAATTTCATCTCTTACAAATATACATACAACTTTTAACTAAAATTAATATTTTAAATCTACAATTTAATGCTCTATAGAGATATTTTAGAATATTTTGAAAAAATTTGAACCTTGTTTTTAAAAATAAATAACGAGTTTATTGAAACTTTAATGGAATAAATATTTAATATTATCATACATATTTAACATTTTAAAATTGCCAATTCACTTAATGAAGCCTCACTGCTTGCGGATACACAGTTGTACCCAGATTTTCCTAGAAGTGCAGCTGTGGCACTTTTCCGCCTTACTACAGGCCATGACTGTTTGCCCGTACTTGTATTGGCTAGGGCTTAGTGACCCTCCCTTATGTCATCCGTGCGGATAATATCAAATTTTTGATGCTACTCATCTTGACTAGTGCTCTGCACTTGCGTTTTTAAACTGTAAAGTTCGGAAATATTGGAAGGCTAGATATCTAATGGCGTCATAGGCAATACTCTGGGCATTTGTAATAAAAAAGCCCAGATAATATTTCCAAAGAACAATTTAATGAGAAAACTTTAATTGATGATGTCTAGTTTTCATAAATATAATTATCATCTTTTTAATGATAATTCTATCAGAGAATAGAAAAAAAAATCAGTTTTTTAAAAGTGATAGGAACAAAGTCTATTCTAAACAAACATTAAGAAGTAGAAAATACACTAATATGACCATAATAATTACTAGAGTTGGGTATTATTGAATAAAAGGAAAATATAGATACTGTTTCAAAGTTATTTTCTATGTCGTGCTAAGATGTTGTTAATATTTTCCATATTTTGGGAACATTAAGAAATGTTGTTTTATGGACATAAGAAAAGAAATAATTTCTGAGAGAAAGGGAAAAATATCACTACAATGATTCACTTAAACAATGAAAAAATATATGTAGTCCATTTATGAATTTCGGCATCTTGTTATAAATACATAAAAAAAAATCATTTGCAAACAACGGTTTTGAGAAGAAACCATTAATTTAGATTATTTTGGCGTACTACGAAGGCTTTAACTTTTGTTGTTATATATATAAATATAACTTTGACGTGTAAAAAAATCAGGAGTAGATTCAGATTGTAATACTCTCTGGAATTCAATAAAATCTTTTGATAAGATCACCACCATTTTTAAAAAGATGAAAAGTTATAAGTATTTCATTTTGAAACCCTAGTTGTACTGCACTGAATTAAATAATATTGCTCGCAACTTTGTTCAAGATAGTTCATTAAAGTATAATCTAAAATAAATTCATAATTTGGAGCTAACAAGCTGAAAACCTCTGATTAAATATAGAAATTGCTTAATGTACATTAGGTTCGACAGTAAAAAGAAATTATTTTCATTATAAAATTGAGTATTTTGTCAAAGATAGATTTATATAAAATTTACCTTTGTAATAAATATCGTTTGAAATATGAAAAGAAAAATAAGAAATGATTCTGAACGAGAATGTTTGCTTCAAAAGGCATTTCACAATTATTGTGATGTTAAATAGTACATTCATCATTAGTCAGAAACATAGAATATCATGTATATTCTAAAAATTATGCTGAGATTTTATAATAAAAATCCCATAAACTTAGATTTAAAATTCTTTGTGATGAATGTTATGCACACATATAAAATCTTCTTCAAATCAAATTTCCTCAAGTATTTAAGTTAGGGCAAAATAAACGAAATTTTTGAATTAAACATAATAATTATTCTTGTTGTATGTTTATTAGATTTAGTAAATTGTTTAGTTGCGTTATTTAATATTTTTTCAAATTATGATCCCCCTATGCTTAAAAGTGAAGATGTTTTATTAAATAATTAATTCATTAATGTTATAGTTAAAGAAATTCCTAAATTCCTGAATTACTCGTTACATTTGTAACTTATAAAAATGTGAAAGAAAAAAAATGTATAGAACACACTGAATAATGCTTCAAAAAAGAAAATAAGGGAGAAAATAACGATAAATATATGTTTATGCGATTATTTTTAACAATTTAAGCTAATTTCAAAAACTTTCCTTTTAACAATATTCTAAAAGCTGTTAAATAATCAAAAAAGAAAAGTGTAAGAATTATTATATATCAGACATTTTTATTTTACTTTTTCTTGGAAACTATGTAAAGAACTGTCACAATCTAAATTGAGCAAGTGCATTAAAAATTAAAAGATTTCGGATTCAAACTGGCTAAGAAATATTACGCAATTATGGGATTCATTCTTTTGAATGTTGGAAACTTTAGAATTATTGCAGTTTTACGGTAACTGTTTTAAGATAAAGAAAAATAAAAATCATTTGCTTGTCATAATTCATAACAAAGATGTAAAAATCAAACATTTGAACAAATTAGATTAATGCTCCCTTGCTTTTTTTATTCGCTTATCAATAATATTATTCAATATTTTCACGAAATATTTCAAATTAACCTGATACAGAAAAAATTAATGTCTTTACTTTCAACTTACAGTTTTGGATAGAATCATGGACAATAATGCAATATAAATCGATCTCCTCTTGATAAATTTAGCACACACTTTTCTAATCGATTACTAATGTAATTAGAATTCTTTAAATTCTGAAACTGCTTAATTCAAAAACACTGCATCTGAATAATGTTTAAATTGCTAAGAAATTCAATATTAATCAGTGCAAGCTGACAAATCCTTTTCTATAGCAATGAGCATCCAATGAAGAACACATTGTTATGAACATTTGATTATGAGTGTCATCGTGACCAAAAACACAATGAAAGTCTCACAAAAATTTAATAAGCCTTCACTAAAACTGAAACGTCTCTGTCGCTATTAGTTGCATCTACATCCGTCAGTTAAAAATAATTTTTGCAACTTCAGTAAAGATTCGCTTAGGAAAATAAAATACATAAATAATAGTTGAGGGAAAGATAAACAAAGAAAAACAATTTGATTGAATAAATTTTGTTGGTGTATTTCAAATAAAAATATATTTTCTAATTGTTTATATTTTTAATATTCAAGAATTTAGCAAAAAGTCAATTTTTCATTTTTACAAACATTACAAATGCATGGTGCAAAATCAAAATCAATGTATCAACCTACCTTATTCAAATCTTTCTATCATACATCAAATGTTTATATATTGAAAGCCTCAGATATATATTTTAAAGATTAAGCTTATCTTCATTTATCTCTGGAAGATTTCAAAACTTTCGATTTTAAATGATGAACGATTTTAATCTGAAACAAGCCAGATGGCTGTAGTGATATAAAAGGAAACGAATGTTGTTATTATTCTTAACTGCAGAAGATTTTGATCAGTGCATCATTTGTTATGCTTGTTTCTGGAATTTGTAAAATTCTTTTTAAGGCCCAAATGACTCGAAATATCGTTATTTCAAACACAAGAACTGATTTATTTCTTAAATTTGGAAGCAGTTTCCTATAATTTTTAAGAACATTCTGAATTTAAACTAATATAGAGAAATAAACATTACTGTAAAAATATAAATGATCGTAGAAATTTTTTTAGAATTGCTGATTCAACAAACAATGTTAAATGAAATATTTAACAAAAAACGCTATTTTATATCTAAAAATAAAGTAGGAAAGGAAAAAAAATATGCATTATAATCATTCAGGTAAAACAAATAAAGAAGAAAAGAAAATTTAAAATAGAAAGTGACAGTTAAATATAATAATTTAAATATAATATAAATATTGAAATGAAGAATAATTTCAAATCACACTAATTACTTTTTTAATTTCAAGTTTTCTTTCTTTTAAATTTATTATTAAAATTTTTTTATTTTTATTTTTTTATATCTAAGAAATTTTGTTCAAATGAAATTTGAGTTATTCTATTTAATGTCCCCCCAGTAAGCATTTATTTTAAATGCTATGGCATATTTGTGTATCTAGATGAAAGGAGTCGTCAATTTTTTTTTTCAAAGGCCTTTATCGCTTTTTAGGTTTTTTTTTCCTTGTAACAATTATGTTAATATAGTAAGGCTAATTTTCCTTTGAAGATTTTTTTAACAAAATGCTTATTTTTTATCATATCAATAATTTTTGTAATTTTTTTGAAATGTTTAGAAATACTTTTTTTTACGCGTTATGCAAAATGAAAAGGAAACATGTTCCTTCTTTAATTATAAATTACCGAAGGTTTATCATTTTAGGGTAATTAAAGACATTATTATTATATTTCTTTAAAAAAAAATTAAGTATAAATAAATTTATTTTTGAGCTGGAATAAATGCACTTTAATTTTTTAGTTTAGATTCGCTTAAATTCGTTGATATAATTAAATATTTAAAAAACATTGAGTATCAAATTTGGCATATATATATATATTGTAGGGTGGAAATGAAAAATTCAGAGTGATTTTTTGGAAATTGTGATGAATTTTGGAGTCTTTCGCAATAACTTTCAAAACTATTATCGCATAAAAATAAATTTTACGCCAATTCAAAATTAAACAAGTAATATAAAAAAAAATTCATGCTAATTCCTACCTAGGTCAACAAAGAAAAAATTTATTTTAGTTACTTTTTATTAAATAATTACAATTAATATAAATATGTATATACATATGACCGAATTACAACATTAAGTGACGCCACTGACGGTATTTATTCCTAAATTTATATCCTGCTAAATATCTTATAGAAGAGGAATCTTTTCTTCCATATAAAACTAAAATAATTAATAAATTTAATTAATGAATTAATATTTGAAATAACTGTATTAACATCAAGTGTCAGCCACTACAAGTTTAAAAATATGTATGAAAGTATTTGAACTTGAATGGATGAATAAAAAGTATTTTATTAACGATTGAAAATTTGAACATGATATATAAATATATATAGGGAGAGTGTGAAATAATAGTAGGAATTGAAAAAAAAAACAGTATTGAGAGTTTTCGCTAAATTTTGGCAATTCTTTAAATTATACTATTACTTAGATTTCACCAATCTATTACATAATTTCTCTGAAGTTCAAACCATTTTCTTTGTTTCATCAACTATCTGATAACTGATTTTCTTACATTTTTGAAAGTTAAAGAGGAATTTTGCTTAATATTAGTGTATTTTAGGAGATGTATAAAAAAGTGAAGTTGCAATGTCTCGAAATTTTTAATATAAATGAACTAAACATTTGTATTTTCAACAGCGCCATGATATCATGGAATTGGTCTTTATTAGAAAGTCCATGCTCATAATGAAACTAGCATTGTAAGAGAATTTAAGTAGTAAATCTTTAATGTGTAGTAATTTTACAGTATCATACCCTGAACTGAACTTAATGCGTTAACTTAAATATCATTAAAGCTCATTTCTGAAAAATTAGAGCTGTTGGGCAAGCACACGATTCGTATAATTTCAAGAAAGACACACAATAATTTCAATGATTTCAATGGCACCTAAATGTAACGTGTGTGATTCTTTAGTTTTTATAGTGCTTATCTACTGAGTTTATGAAAATATAAACTTTTTGCAAGTAGTATATTTTCCTGCATCTTTCTACGTAACAACATAATTCTTTGAATCCTACTATTAAAAAAATCTATAAAATGTGCTATCATATATCCGAAAGTTTTCATTGAATGCTTCAAAATTTTCTCAGATTTATTACAATTTTAACAACATTTTTCTAAGTATATTCCCAATCCTTAAGTGTTTTTGGGCCAAATTAGGCTTGAAGATTTCACACATGTTCTTCTTATTAATAGTGATTTTTTTGTCTTATTATTTCTACCTTACACGCTTTTTTATGCGGAAATGAAAAAAAAATCATTTTATAATATCCTATTGTTATTTTTACATTATATTTAAGAATTATAAGGAAATATATATTAAATTTATTTGTATATCAAGAATTTAACTTTAAGGACCTTAAAACAATATAAAAGAATGGAATTCAAATGTGGGTACGTAAATCTGCTTATCTTGAACATACTAATTTAGTTACCATGTTTAAAGTCTAGTTTTTTTAAATATATATTATTAATGCTTACAAAACTTAAAAAAAATAAAAAAGGCTGAAGATTATAAAGAATTAAAAATAGGATTTGAAAAGAAAAAAAGAATTCGATCAAAAGACTTTATCAATAGTTATCAGAGTGTTCAAGCTGAATTTTTTTCTTTTTAAAAAAAAATCCTTTTATTTATTCACTATAATCTCCTGATTTTTCATACTTTGAATGCCTGTAATCATTTATTTTTTGGATGTTGTAGTATTTATCGATTCTAATGCATTTTTTTTAAATTTTCGGTGTTGCTTTTATTTATTTTAACAGATTTAATTATTTATAACTTTAGCTTTAATTATTTTTCATAATTATTAATACTTTCCATCAACTATTCCAAGCTATCCATTATTACATTTATTCGCGTTGCATTAAAATTCAAGCAGTATTCCATAATCCGGAAATATTAGTTAGAAAATTAAAATAAACATATAATCAATTGGTAGATGTGATTTTATAAAAATAACATGTATAGGCCCTTTTAAAAGTTTTTTAATCCAGTTCTAATTAATATGTATATTGTTTATGTTGTAAAAAATTTTAATGTATTACAGTAATAACTGCTAATTATTACAGTATGATGATAACTTATATAAATACACCAGTTATTATTACTGCATAAACATATATAGTTATCAAAGAACATTACTTTTAGCCTTACATTTATTCGCGTTGCATTAAAATTCAAGCAGTATTCCCATAATCGTTTTAACATGCTCCATCACCCTTAAGAAATTTCATTTAATTACCTTGAAGGGAAGAAAAAGCATTCTACTTTTTTTTTATAAATCAATAAGAAAAAGGTGAAAGGGGGAAAAAATAAGGTGAAATTTTTACCAGCAAGCCGATACTTAGAAAAGATAAATCTTTAATTTGTTAACCTAGCTGTCAATTAGTTTAAAGTTGCAATTAATCTTGTACGAACGAAAAAATGCTTTATAATTTTTTATACCGCTTTATTGATTTTTTCTGGTAAAAAAATAATAGAAAAAGAGGTGATTGCCTGACGATATATATATAGTAATATAAAACAAGTAATAAAAACTAGTTAATAGGAAAAAATCAAAATTAAACCAAATAAAATAAGAATCCGGCCTGAAGGCTTTCTCAAGGGTCACCCTCAGGCAGGGATTCAAAAAAGAGATTTTTTTTATGTGAAGGAATACAGACTAACAAGTTCAATATCGAATTCTTGTGACCCGAAGATCCCCTGAAATTAGGCCTAAGAGATATACCATTTTAACAGAAAAGAAAAACACAAAACAATAAATTAAAAGAATACGTTCATTAATAAGCAAACAGGTTTGAGTGTTATTATATGGTTATTTTATGTTATTGTATTTTTTCTTATTAGTGATATTATAAAAAAAGACTTCCTCAACCTTATTGGACTACTTGGTCATATATATATTGTCACGTAGACACTATGGTATAGAACTCAAAGACACACACAAGAGGTAGATCTAAACCAATATATTAACTGAACTCAGAACTGATAAATCTTCTGTTTTTATACAAGCAGGGAAAGTTCCAGAATACTCTTCTGGAGACAGTAAGAAAAGTTCAGAACACTTGTCTGGTAAACTAAAGAAATGTCCAGTATCTTCTGGAACATGAAATAAAGGAAAACATAAAATCAAAGAATCAAATATTTACATATACTATTAATCGCATTGTCTCCAGCGGGATTCGAACCCAGGTCTCTTAATCATGAGACCAGTGCCATGACCATTCGGTCATGGAGATTCGACTGTCTTTCTTCAATGCGGCATTGCTCCCTCCATAGAAGAACAGCGTCGCGATGTTATGACATTTTATTGTATGGCTCTAGTTCTTGATCGAGTCACAGGGCCAGTATAAGTTGTCGTGTCTTCACGGGGAGTAGTCTCTTGAGAAATGTCTCTCTCCGGAACCTCCATAATTTTATAAGAATGTTACTTGTCTTGTTCTTGTGGGTCATGGTATGGCTTCATGCGTAAAACGTGGACAACATCCTTCGGTTTCCGCCTTCTAGAATTAGGATCGAAATCGGCTTCTTCATAGGTGACCTCGGACAATCGCCTCAAAACTTGATAAGGGCCGATAAGGCTTCTCGGAAAACCCTTTTTTACGACCTGGAATAAAACTCCACACCAAATCCCCTGGTTCGTATGCCACCATCCGATGTTTGGAGTCATAATGCCGGCGATCTTTCTGCTGAGCCTCAAGAGCGTGCACAAGCTAATTGCCTCGATTCTTCTGCCTTATTTATCAGATGGCTAACATAATCGTCTTCTTGGCTGAACTCGTTGGGGCAGAGAAGAAACATCGTATCCAACGGCGTTTCAGCTTCTCGCCAATGAAATAGGCAGAAGGGCGTAAAACCTACCGTGTCTTGCTTGGCAGTGTTGTAAGAGAATGTGATGAATGGCAATATCTGGTCCCAGTTCTTCTGTTCGACATCAACATACATAGAAAGCATATCTGCTAGCGTTTTGTTGAATCGCTCTGTGAGGACATTTCTTTGCGGATGATAGGCTGTAGTCATTCGATGAGTGATATTGCACAGTCTATAAATATCGGACACCAGCTTAGACTGGAATACTTGATCACGGTCTGTAATGATAACTCGTGGAACTCCATGTTTCAGGATTATATCCTCTAGTAGGAATTTGAGTATTTGTGTAGCTTCCGCCGTCGGTAAAGCTCTGGTTACTGCGTACCGTGTCAAATAATCGGTGCATACTACAATCCATTTGTTGCCGTCGTCAGATTTTGGAAGTCGTCCTAGCAGGTCGATTCCGACGCGATAGAAAGGAGCAGCAGCTGGTGCAATAGGCACGAGATGACCTGGTGGCTTCTGAGGAATAGATTTTCTCCTCTGACATTCTCAGCAGTGCATCACATATCTTCGAACATATCTGTACAAACCTGGCCAATGAAATCGCTTTCTTATTCTGTCATACGTCCTGGTGGATCCTAGATGTCCAGCGGTAGGTTCGTCAGGGAGAGATTCTAGAATACTGAGCCGTAAATGCTTCGTAATCACTGGTAGGAATTTCCTTCCGGACGGATCAAAATCCTTTTTATAGAGGGCTCCTTCGACTAATTCAAAGTTTCCCAGCCTACTTGTTTTGGTACTTTGTTGGTCTCTTATTATTTTTGCCAATTCTGGATCTTTCATCTGTTCTTCTGAGAGATTAGTGAATAAAGTGGCACCTATAGAGTTCCCAAACCATGAAGCATCGACTTTCAATGGGTTTCTGGACAGACTATCAGCATCTTTGTGTTTCCTTCCACTTTTGTACACCACTGATACGTCGTATTCTTGGAGTCGCAGCGCCCATCTAGCGAGTCTTCCAGAGCGATCCTTCAGTCCTGTCAGTCAACACAGGTAATGACGGTCAGTGATGATCTTGAAAGACTTTCCAAAGAGATATGGCCGAAACTTAGTTATAACCCATATGGCCGCAAGACATTCTCTTTCAGTTGTGGAATAGTTTCTCTCAGCCTTCGTCATAGTCCGCGAGGCATAAGCTATTACTTTTTCCTACCCATCTTGGATTTGGACTAATACTGCGCCTATTCCGTATCCACTCACGTCGGTGTGAAGTTCCGTTGGTGCAGTTTCGTCATAAAGGCCTAAGACATGATCGGAGGTAAGATCTTTCTTCAAGGTATTAAAAGCGTCCATTTGTTCAGGTCCCCAACAGAATTTTGTGTCACCGTTTGTGTGAGCTTCGGCTTTATGGCAAAATTCCTTGATAAATCGCGATACTAAGAGCAAAGTCCCAGAAGGCTGCTGATGTCATGGATATTCCTATGCACGGGAAAGTCACTCACGGCCTTTATTTTTTCTGGGTCCGGTCGTACGCATTCACTGGATACTAGGTATCCCAAGATCTTTATCTTTTGTGCTCCAAAGCTACATTTTTTGGATTAAGGATAAGGCCGACGTTCTGTATACACTGAAGGACGGTATTCAACCTCTGAAGATGTTCATAGAATGTTTCAGAGAACACCACAAAGTCATCTAAATAGCAAAGGTACATTGTCCATTTTAAATGTCGCAGAAGATTATCCATCATCCTTTCAAAAGTTGCAGGAACGTTGCATAAGCCAAATGGCATCACTTTAATCTCGTATAATCCCTCAGGTGTTATAAAAGCTGTTTTCTCACGATCGGCTTCATTAACTTCTATTTGCCAGTTGCCGGAGTAGAGATCCATAGACGAAAAATATTGTGTCCCTTCAGGCAATCCAAGGTGTCGTCAATACGTGGCAATGAATACAAGTCTTTTTTGGTAATTTTGTTGAGTCGGCGATAATCAACACAAAAACGCCAACTTCCATCTTTTTTCCTGACCAAGACGACTGGAGATGACCATGGACTTTCTGATGGTTGAATGATGTTTTTCTCTAACATTTTTGTTACCTCCTCACTGATAATGCGGTGTCCGGATGGGGACACTCTATAAGCTCTCTGACTGATAGGTAAGTAGTTGCCTGTGTTTATTCGGTGTTTAACATTGAGTTGACTTCCTTTCTTGATCGAAAATATCTGAAAACCTCTGGAGTAGGTGCAACATTCTTTCTTTGTGGTAGATTCTCAAATCCGGAGCTATCATCGTGGTACAGTCGATAACACACAACTTTGCCTTTGAAGTGATAGTGGAATAAGGCGCTCCCTCATCTATGGTATTTACGCAGTCTTCATGTAAAGGTTCGGCATACATGATGCACATGCCTTTAGGGATGATCTGAGGTTCTCCTTGTCCGTTGGCAACCCATATTTCAGCTTTTCCATTAAGGAGCATAACTATAGTAGAAGGAATAGCAACTTCCTTGTTCAAGAGGAGCATCCTATATCTCTCCACTATTACGTCGATATCTCGAAGGTTCTTACGGCCTAAGACAGTAATCTTTTTGATAGAACGAGCAGGTTCTGTATAGTCTTCTATCGTGAATAAATGGCTGGAGTCTGGAGTTTGGGATTCTCGAAGGACGTCTTGAAACAAGAGCTTCGAACGGCCACAATCTATAACAGCTT
The DNA here is from genome assembly GCA_026543865.1 of Argiope aurantia. Lineage (NCBI taxonomy): Eukaryota > Metazoa > Arthropoda > Arachnida > Araneae > Araneidae > Argiope > Argiope aurantia. The sequence goes on along the minus strand of JAPMOR010122649.1, from coordinate 290,550 downwards.
GAGAAGCGCCCAAAAAATCCCAACCAAGAATGATATCGTGACTGCATTGCGGCAAAACAATTAATTCAAAAGCTTGAGGTCTGCCATTGATTTTGTGACGAAGCGTACATTTTCCCACTGGTATCACGTAGTTTCTATCGGCGACTTTTAAAAGAACATTGTTAGTTGTTGTAAACATAACTTTCTTCAGTAGGCGACGATACCTCTTCGAGATTACAGAAAATGAGGCTACAGTGTCCACAAGGGCAGGTAATGGCTCATTGTCGACGATTACTTCAATATTGTTCCCAGACATCTTTGCGACAATCGGAGGATTTTTGTCACCAGCGGCCTCACCCCCAAGGAAGGTCGCTCCGCTTAGTTTTCTTCATTTCTCCGGCTAGGAGATTGACTGGATCTTCTATATGGCGACGGAGATCTATAGCGGCGTGTCGGCGATTGTCCTCGTGATGGGCTGGACGACAAACTTCGGGCTGCTGGTCGGTTGTATTCGTCGGCATAGCGTCCCCCACTCTGCGGCTTACGGCCATAATCTCTCCTATTAGCCCGATATGCCTCCAAAATACCTTTGAGATGTCGGCAGTATCAAACTACTTGACCAGGGCGGCCACAGTGGAAACAGACGGGTCTTCGATCAGGGCCGCGCCAGACATATGTCTTCCTCTGTGTTTGCTGTGCTACTGCTACTGGCGTAGTTCGTCTGGCAACGTCAGCATAGGAAGGTTGGCATCTTGGTTTAACCTTTGTCCACTCTGGTGCAGTCTGTGACAAAGGAGCCAAAGCATTTTCCACTTCCTCTCGAACTATGTCTTCAATGCCTTTGTCTTGGAATCCGGGATCGACTACTGGAGATATGAGGCGCTGGACCTCCTCACTTACTATTTGACGTACTAGTGATACCAGATCCAGTTGTTCGTCAATTGCAGCCATTGGTACCAAATTTGGGAACCTTTCAAATTTTCTACCCTGGATCCTCGTTTGCTGCATCTCTTCGATCTTTCTACACCATTTAAAAAAGGCCTCTTTAGTGGTTATTTCTTTCGTCAGTAGTGCCTGGTAAACATCTTCGGCGATTCCTTTCATCAAGTGAGACACTTTGTCTTCTTCTGACATATCTGGTTTCACTTGATGGCATAATCCCAACACGCTTTGAATGTATGACTGCATGCTTTCACCAGATTTTTGAGCTCGATACCTGACCTCATCTTCTGCCTTCTTTACATAGTGCTGAGTTTTTCCAAATGCCTCTTTTAACATTGATTTAAAAATATCCCAGGAAGTCAATTTATCTTCATTATTTTCTAACCATTGTCTCGCTGTGCCGTCCAGGAAGAAGAACACATTTGCGAGAAAATTCGTCATCCCATCGGTAGAATTTTGACACTCTGTCATATTCTTTAAAGCCATTTGTTTGGGCCTTTCCCACGTCTCCTTTAAATACAGATGGATTTCTACATTGTGGCTGTACTGGTGCCAGGATGACCGGTTTAGCCTCCTCTTCTACAGGCATTTTCTTTGCCTCTCTGGGTGGTGGGTTATAAGATCCAAATTCTGCGTCAAAGCCTTTAAGGCGATTGCTTCTGCGTAAATCTGTTTCCACGCTGACTGGAATCGTACCCGGCGCCTCCATCAAAGAATGTCACGTAGATAGTATGGTATAGAACTCAAAGACACACACAAGAGGTAGAGCTAAACCAATTTATTAACTGAACTGAGAACACAGTAACTGACAAATCTTCTGCTTTTATACAAGCAGAGAAAGTTCCAGAATACTCTTCTGGAGACAGTAAGAAAAGTCCAGAACACTTGTCTGGTAAATTAAAGAAATGTCCAGTATCTTCTGGAACATAAAATAAAGGAAAACACAAAATCAAGGAATTAAGTATTTACATATAGTATTAATCGCATTGTCTCTAGCGGGATTCGAACCCAGGTCTCTTGATCATGAGATCTGTGCCATGACCTTTCGGCCATGGATTCCTGTGCTGTGGACCATTCCTGTGCCATGGGCCATTCGGGATTGTCTTTCTTCAATTCGGCTACTACTTGGTTATATATATATATATATATATATATATATATATATATATATATATATATTGCGACGACTTATAGTTCACTCTTTTCTAATAAATATTTTGAACTGTTGAATAAAACTAAGAATATCGAATACATTCTCTTTATCTATATACAAATAAATAAAAATCAAAAAATCAGCCACTCATCGTCTCAAAAACATTTGTCACATTATTTTTGTAATATACAACTAGTGAATTGTTGCATGTGATACAAAATATAATAGAGATATACATAACACATATATAAAATAAAACTTGAATTATGAATAACCGCATATTCTTTCAGTGTCAATAATTTTTAAATTAAATAATTTAATTTTTGTAATTTTTGTAAATTTGGTAATTTTGTAATAATTTAATTGTGTATTTTTTTTTCCGAATTAAGATATATATTTGGGAAGAAATTTTTGAATAACTTTTTTGAAATTAGTTATATTTTTGTATATTTGCATTGCAAAGATCAAAAAATCGTCTATGAAACCAAAATATACCAGTTAAGTTGTTAAATTATTTAAAAATTGGAAAACAGCACCTTTTCTTGGCTAAAAAAGGATCTAATGCAAAAATCGTCTTGTTTAGACGTTTATCATATGAATTTCTTAAAAATTTGCAGATTGTTTAAGAAATATAATATCTAGTTCCGGAATTAAAAACAAAATATACTGTATTTCTATTCATTCTTTATATATTGGGGTTAGACTGATAAATATCAAGAGATTGTCAAATTTGTTCACATTGTAAAGCATTAAAGCAAATCTAAAATATTTTTATATGAATTGATTACTTATTATCTGATTCAAGAACTGTAGAATATATCGAGAAAATATTATACCGTATTTGGACAAAAAATATACACTAGATTTTTATTTATGAAGTTTTTTTGTAAGAAAATTAAATCAAAGATACTTTAGAACATATTGTGAAATTATTATATCGAATTTGAACAAAAAATATGCATTTCATTTTATTTTATGAAGTGTTTTTGTAAGAAAATTCTATTAAAGTTTAAAATTTTGAACATCTTATCATGTAAAGTAGCATTAACGTTTATGTAAATGCAAATACAAAAGTCAATGTAATTTCCAAAAAATAAATAAATACATAGAAACAAAATTCTAATGGTTTTATAGAGAAACCTGTTTAATCACAGAAAATATTAATTAAACAACAGTTTCATTATTTTGGAAAAAAATTACATTTTAACGTATGTTAAAAGGATTTTTCTTTAAAGGTTTAAAATAATTTCTTTATGAAAAAAAATAATCTGCAATAAAATGAATTTCAACTCAAAAATGTAAAGAGCATTTCTTTTTTAAATTTCACACTTTTTCAAATAAAATATTCTATTAATACTAACCATTCTTCAAACAAATAACAGAAATCATTTAAAATAAATAGAATTTCTTGAGATAAGGTTTGGAGAAGCAATGGAATTCTACTTCCTGAACAACCGGAATGTAGATCAAGGAATTCTTTCCTTTTCTTTCTGCGAAAAGGGATGTTTAATCTTCTAAATGACTCACCCCTGAACTGAGTCCTTTCATTACCGCAGACAACTTACCTGATCGATAGTCATATCGACAGATATTTTATGACATGTCACATCCCTCACAACAACCGTTGTTCGCTTGTTCTTATTTCAGCGAGGATATCGTGATCTCTCGGTAAATTGCTTTCTACGTTATTTTCGATAATTTATTACTTTCGCGAAGGGAAAAAATCACGTGTTTAGGATTACCTTGTCAAATATGGATCAAAAGAATATTTTCATTCGATTCTTAGAATGATACCCCAAGAACAATTTAATGAAATATGTAAATATGTATCAAAAGTGTTTTTTAATTAAAATTATCTCAAAGTAAACATAGTAAATAAAATAATAATTTTCTTTAATATTTATCAAACAATAATGAAACAACGAATAAAACAATTGCTTTTTATAAAAATCCTTAATAAAGAAAAAAATAAACTATGAAAATTGCTTTTATTACTAAATATTTGTAGTAATTAAATACACTATAATTAAATAAAATCCATCTTTGAGATTTTGCTGTCACTCTAAATATTAGAAAGCAAATTATATTTTTAAATGCAAAATTATTTTTCTTGGGAAACAATAGAATTTAAAAATTACTGCAAAGATTAAATATGTTGTAAAAATAATGTTACTGATTTTTAATTTCTTTTTAGCAAACTGTTTATTATTATCTTATCATGAAATAACAACATGAAGCTGTAGAAAAAAATTACTTTACAATCAATAAAAATTTAGGGCTGCTAAATATTGTTTTATAATCCCATCAATTTAAAGTCTCCGGTTTTTACTTAAAAAAACCTTGAAACTCCTACCTAAGTGTTTCTTTAATACTATGATTTGAGAAAACATTTGTGATGAAAATAATTTAAAAAATAAAAAAAATTATAAAAAATACTTAATTAAATACATTTCTGTAGAAGAAATTTTGCATACATATATTTATTCAAATATATTAAAATCATGTAGATGCTGAATTAAAAACACATTAATACTGCTTGCAGTTGACTTTGCAAAATTTTACAGCAACATATTTTATTCGTGTTTAAATTTAACGGGTGGTAAAAGTAATTATAGAATCGATTTGCTTGAATAACACAAGTATTAAATTTATTTTCTGTGCAAATATCGTAGAAATTATTTTAATTACTTTTTACACTAAAATTGATTCGTGGAAATATCTTTCGTGTTTAAAGGACATAGATATTAATGAATAAAACATACTACATAAAAAAGAAATATTTTAATTATTAATTTCACAAGATAATTAAATAATACAAAGCAAAACTTCGTGCATATTATATGATATTTTTTTTTCGCTATAAAACATTTCTTGGTCATTTTAAGAGAAATACTTGTTTTTGAAAAAATAAGAGGAATTAAAGTTCTGAATCAAAATGTAAATATTAGAGAGAAATACAATTCAAATTCTTTCTATCTCTTAAAGGATGAATGACAAAATTTATTTTCGTATAAGAAAAAGCTTATAAACCTGTCAGTTACATTTGTAAGACAGGCTTTAAATTGTATTTTTAAGCAAGGTAATGTCCTCTAAACAATGTAATTTTAAAATTATGTTAGATTTTATAAACTAATACATATATCTCAAAAATTATTATAATACCAATTGATTTACTCAGAAATGAGTAATAATAATTATTTTATATAATAATTATGTAGGCATGGAATTATTATATAGTAAAATTTTAATTTTTTGTTCACTTTTCTTGTATATTAATAATATAAGTGTTCAAAATGGATGAAAATTGAAATTAAGATGTTTTATGTGGCTTTAATCTATTAATTACCAGTTGTTGAATACTTTGCTTAAATACATTTTTATTTTTTCTTCAATTTGGAAGATTCAATAATAAAATCCTCATAATTCGGACTTAACTAAAAAGATCTGATTGCTAGTTTGGATTGAGAAAACATGCAAGGAAAATAAAAAGTTTATATGCAAAAATACACATTAAAAAAGCATTAAAGCACTGAGTTAATGGGAGAAATTTTAATATTTTGTGCATTAGACACCAAATATAACTTAGATTAGTGAAATCAGTAATGAATATAAAGAATGACAAACGCAGACATTAGGAAAATATTTTATTTTGCAATCTATGACATCTTAAGACCATACAAAAATGACATATATAAGACATACTTTTAAGAGTTTACGAAATCATGCTATAAAAACCGATTTCAGATAGTGTTACATACCAGTTTTCCAGAAAAAAGTCTTTTAAAACAAGCAGCGACTTTATTATCTTGTTATTCCAAGACAATTTCCATTGAATTCATGCAGATCAACACATGTTAAAATTGCGCTTATTACAAACCATTCGTTTATAAAATGTGTATTAGGGCATAGGTTCCTATCTTTTGTTATTAGATTGCTTTAACATTCATACTTATCAGATTTTATTGAAAATTCCTCAAATAGCAATGCAAGTTCTGCTTCCTTCTATTTTGCACAAATAGTTGTTTCCATTAGAATTCCGAGAACAATTTTGCTTTATCATCCATAAATATTACACTTCATTGAAAATTTTTCAAATAGCAATACAAGATCTGCTTCCCTCTATTTTGTGTAAATAGTTGTTTTCATTAGAAATCAGAGAACAATTTTGTTTCTTCCGCGTCTTTCATAAAATACGACGTTATTGTATCAATAATTTTATAAGCTTAGTGTCTGATGTAGTCAAAAATAATAATAAAAAAGCATTTAATTTTAAACAAACAATGTTTGATTCACATCATACTGTATATGTACATTCCGTGGCCATATCTTTGATAAAATTGTGATTTTAAGACTTTTAATATGTATAAGCAAAACCTCCCGTCACTTGCTCAACATTAAAGCTATTGCAACACGGAGCTTAAAAACTGAATGAAATGGAAACTTATGAAATGAAAAATAATGTAAATTTTTCCTTTCGTTTCTGATAGAATATGATACTGATTATTAAAATATTTATCATATACTTTAAACATAATGTTTCAAAAATTTGTCACTGGGTTTATAGATTACGTGTTTAATTCGATTAAAATGTAATTGAATGTTTTTGAGTATTAATACTCTTTTATATATGAATATTTTGTAATATTTATGGTATGAGATTCTTATTACTAATTTTCAATTAATCTCTGATTGGAATTAGATATATTATACAATAATGAAAAATTTAGAAATTTTAATAATAAATTAATATCAAATTTTCAGAAAAGTGATTTTAAAAGAATAAAATTCGTGTGTCTTAAAATGCATTTGTTGCTAATTGCCACGGAAAAATAAATTTGATTATGAAAAGAAAGAACATCCCAGCTACCTATAAGCCTTCCATTACTCTTCAAGCTGATACCAAAACATTTCATCAACTTTTAAGCCTAAGAATCAATAACAAAAAGAATAGGAAAAATATTAGAACAGTATATGATTGTTAGATTTTTGACTTCTTTTTTCCTTTTTCGGTCTCATTCATTTCACAAATCTGAAAGCACGAAGCATCCCGTTTGTTCATGTTCTCTAAACTTTTACCCAGAATTCCAATCGAAACCAATACAAAAGATTTAAAACTGTTTTCAGGATAGCTTTCCAATAGTCCTTTAGGAAACCCGTGTCCGTGGGCAAACACTGGGTAATAAAGCTAATGTAAATGCCAATAAATATTCATCGAAGAGCCGCCGTCGTTTGGCTCACAGGAGCAATTTATTGGATATTATTTTTCAGGAAATGGCATTCCCATTTCTTTTCAACCTCAATTTGCCGACTTAAATGGCCAAGGGCGAGAAAGCATTAATAAAGCAGGATTGAAAAAAAGGTATATTGATCTTTGGAGTATTTAAATAGGAATTGAGTAGAAGCAGCTAATCAGGAGAGACATGTAATAACTTCTAAAACGCCGAGAGCCTTTGAAATTTTTTTTCTTTGTTTTCTTAAATGATTCTTGAAATGACTATGACAGATGTGCTGTGATTTTGGGGCTGTTTTAATCCCTTTTAACCCTTTCAATGGGGGAGAGACTTTTCAATTGTCCATGTTAATTTTAAATGCAAATAATTGATGTTCAAATGTGTATTTTCAGAAATGTGCATTGACGAGATACTACTGATTGAATGATTAGAAACAAATTGTTAAATTCTTTTTTAGCTTGAATTCATGTCCTTTTTTCTAATCTAAAAGCAATCAATTTAAAATAATTAAGCACTTGGACGGTTCCGATTATTCCCTCTTTCTCTTATCAAATACGGAAAGGTGGGGGTAATACATTTTGTCTTAAATGTGCATGCGCGAAATACTGTTGATTTCAACTTCATGTGAAATTGTTGATTCCAGTGCAGTTTTGTTTTATGAACATTTTGACATATGAATTTGATTTTAGAACTATAGACAAGCTAAAGTCTTTTCGTTTTGATTTCTTTACAAATGTGTTTGATTCATAAATGCTGGTTATATTTTAACCTCTGAATCTTAAATTTATACGATTTCAGGTATCACGAAATAATGAAACGTCGAAGTTTTTCTTTAAAAGATAAGAAATATTCCATACCTTTCATATGATAGCTTTTTTCTTAAGGCATTGATATATAAAACAAGACTCTACTTAGCTGATGGTTACTAAGTAAATGTATGTTTAGATATCCTTTCAGAGTTCTCTGGACGCTTCACAATCCCCGAAAATTAATTGGGAGAGCATCTGTGATGAACAAAGAACCACGAACAGTCAATAAATCACACTTAACGAAATAAGAAATTTCGTATCGATTTCCAGGTGTCTCGGGTGTTGATCCTAGTTTCATTGAACGGGTATTTCGGGACTTTCATCATTGATAGAGTTAAATGGTAACATCTATCTAAGCCAAACTTTTATTTGTCAGTATTTGAGTAATCTCCTCAGAAAAAAAGAATATCAGTATCTCACAAAATTTTTAATTACGTGTTTTAGAAAAATCAAAGATATGAAATAATAAATTATGAAAATAAGAATTTGGATCGTATTTAAAGATATTATTTTTAAGAAATTTTAGAATAATTATAATTAACGGATTTCAAACTTCTAGATTAATCAATAGATGAAACTAAGACGAAATATACGACTAAAAGATTAAATAGATTTTAAACTTCTTATGTAACCTTAAACTAAGTGGTTTTTGAAAGGTAGTTTCATATGCTGATGGCGGTTAATGCCTACATAATGTGTGAATGAATATACTGTTTCAAGAATTTAGAGAAATAATTTTCTTGAAAGTAAAGTATACAAACTGTGAAGAATCAATAGATTATATTACTCTAAGTGATAAAGAATATCTAAACAAATGTCCTGCATTATTTATGAAGAAGGAGCAGAATTATTTAAAAATACATGTATGTATTGTATAACTAAAGTATTTCTCTTCTCTTTGACCTAATGAAAGTTCTTTTTCGATCCATATAAGAGGGATCGTCATTTGTTCAGAATTAGAAACAACACTCTTACTGTAGGAGTTTTGTTCTGATAATTATTCTAACTGACCCGTTTTATGATTCTGTAAAATTTCAATAAACTAATGCTTATTGAATCAAGGTGAATGGCTGAATCTTTGACCACAAAATCATTTCCGCTCTGCCGTAGTTTCCATATCGAGTGAGTTACAACTGTGGCGACATCACAGAAATTGAATGCGTGATTGAATCTTAACGATCATATCCAGCCATGGTACAATTTATCACATAGAAAGTACATGTCAAAACTGGAATAATCCATATCTTATTTCTTCATTCGTGAATTAAGGACCTATTACCATATCATACCATTTTTGTGAGGAGTGGGATGTCCTTCTGTATGGGACTCGGAGTCCATATTGCAAAATCAATGGTTCAGTTTTTGTCAATAGGAGTATTATCATAAAATTAGCTTCATACTGTATTTAAGGTTTATTACTTGTGCATTTAAGGCTCATTACTTGATTTAAATAATTTGCATTGTTGACTTAGCTCCTCTTATCTTAGTCATCATTTTTTCGTTAGGGAAATATGGACCAACCACTATTCCAAAATCTACTCATACCTTTTATTTTGAGTGAGTGGATGGGAGGATGTTTTTCATTATGTACTAGGAGTATGTATTACAAAATCAATAGCTCAGTTTTTTGTCAATATGAATATAATAATCAAATTAGCATCACATTGTATTTAAGGTTTACTTTTGTCTGTTTAAAACTGAATATTTGATTAAATTAAATGATTGTGGTGTCCAAATTAATCTTACATTCCAAAGAAAATTCTATATAACCATGATGATGAAAAATATAAAAACTGCATACGGAAAAAGTTCTACACTACTTTAAGTTTTTTATTTCTTATAATAAAACTATGATTGACAGACAACATTTGATACTTCCAAATATCGAATCTTACAGTTGAAGCGGTCTTTTCACCAAAGTTCATCTGTCCATAAAAGTAAGATGGAAAACATCGACCGGCATTTCAGAAAATGAAAGCCAAAATAACATCCTGTCAGGGATGGGAAACCGAACTGTCACTTTAAAACAACATTTGCTGTGACAGAAATCACCGAAACCAACCTACTGTATCAAAACACCATTTTCGTGCCGAGAGTTTTTCTTCACGATCAATACCAAAGGTACCTAATGGCAGTTCCGCGGAAGCACCTCCATCAATTCGCGAAAACTCGATTTTATTCAACCTTACGAGTAGGAAGTTTTGTCAATGTCAAATGATTTATTGTGATTTCATAATTAATTAAATCTCGGAAACGTGTATTTCATTACGGAAGGATCGTTGGACATCCGCAAATTCGAAATGTCAGTTGTATAACTTAAATACTTTGTAAAATTGATGTATTTTGTTTCTGAATATCAGTAATCACTCTAGTGAATTTATTTTCTTAATAGCTTTAGATCAACTTCTAATAAATGTGAACTGTCATGTGCTTTTAAAATAAAAGAGTTGCAAAAATATTAATATTTTACATATTAAAGATTAAACAAGAAAAGCGTAGGTCACAGAATCAAATATATATTTCAATTTAAGTTCAAAACTTTTATTTTCTTTAATAGCAATACATTATACCTTTGACAATTATTTCCAAATTTCATACATTAATTATTTCATTTAAAATTAATTGAGATAAACCTTTTTTTTACAAATATACTAAGAAACAATAGAGATTGAGTCAAGATGGTAATAAAATCACGGTCATCAAAATGATTTTTGTAGATTACTTGTCAAATTTGGAGACAAAAGATATATTTTGAATGCAATAAAATTTCTCAATATTTCCTGAAAATTCTAATATGGTTTTCTTATGAAATAAACACCATGGTTAAAAGCAATAAATGATTTGCTTTAGCTTGTAATTGACATATTTCATGTTGCTTCTTCACCAATATGGCTCAAGTTTCAAAACAATAGAATCTAATATGCCGAGCGATTCCAAATTTTTCATTAATCATGATTTATTTTTGTGTTTTCAATTTATAAAAAATTAAACTTGAATCATGGAACTTTAAAACTTCATTAAACAATATATAATTTAATTTGGCAATTTCCATAATCTCAATTGGCATTTTTTAAATATTTTTATAGCGGTAAATTTTATAAAGAAATGATTAGATAAATTTTTTGTTTCTTTTCGAACAAAAAAAAAAAAAAAAAATTGTACAAGAACTGCTGTATACAAATTGTTTATTTTGTAATAAAACAATAACACATCTCTTGTTTTTCTTTGTTTTACTTTAATTGAAAGTCTGGTGAAAACTGAAGCATTTCGTGAAAGCATAAAAATGATTTTAGAAATATTATGTGTTCTGTATACCACTCCGGATGATAATAAATAATTTAGATGTTTAATAATTTTTCTTTACATTAAATTTCTTATATCTATTTTAATTCCTTTCTTTATATACATGTCATATCTATTAAACTTAATAATGTTAGAAAAGATTGAATCGTTTGGAATATTAAAAAACTTTTAATGTTAGGAAAACTGTCATTTTTTTTTGTTTAACGCTAATACGCTAAAATCTAAATAAAAATCAGTGAAAGGTGGAATATCAGATAATTTTTAATATTATGAAAAGTGTCATTTTCTAAAGCCTCATGTAATGCCTAACAAATTGTACGAGACAGAACTTTATTGTTGCATATGGTGCAGTGATTGACGCAAATTGACTCCAAATAGTCCCCAAATGAAACATGAGTTTTACCACAAAAGCAAATAAAAACTTATTCAAATAATGTCTAAATGTCATTTTTATGATGTAGTTATTAAAGTATGTGAATCAGAATAATGTATTATATAAAATGACTTCTAGCAAACCTCTGCTTTTTGCATCACAATTATTTTTGTTCAAATAACTTTTTTGTAGCTGATTACTCCACTTTCTTTCTTTTCTTGAGATTCATAATTGCCTTACTTCTCTTTGCAGGTCTTTTGATATTGTAATGAGGAACCAAAATTTGTTGAATTATTATTTGTTGAATCTATCCTTGCTTATTGCAACATCGCTAAAGTTTTTTCAGTGATGAAAAAATTATCTTAGTTTCAAAATTAAAAAAAAACAGATTTAGTTTCAGAGAATGTATCAAAAAGAATTTAAAATAGTAAAATTGAAACAAATTATCTAAATAAATGTTTAAAAAAATCTATGGCAAGAAAATATTTTAACTTCAAATTTGGAATCAGAAAATTTTTGAATCAATTCTACTGTAATTAAAAATACGAAATATTCAAAGTTTTAAGATTCAGGCCAAATTTCTGCTTTTGACATATTACAATATATTTTTTAAAATTATTTTATTGTTTACAATCTTGAAAATAATATTAAGAAAATATTACAAAATCGAAGAAAATTTAAATGGCTAATTGATGACCATTGCTTTGTATAAAATTTAAACAGATGCATCTGAATTCAAAATAATCTTTTACTTAGATTTTTTAGAGAAATTTAAATGCAAGTCAGATAGAATTAGGCTAAACATATAAAAGTGAATTTCTAAATCTTATTTAAATTTTAAAATTTTCCTTAGAAATATATACAATACTTAAAAATATCAGGAAATTTGTCATCAAATATTCGCTAAGAGGAAACATAATTACTCCAACTGTGGATACATATTCGTAGACCAATTCCGAAATGCCATTAGACGACGAAACCTTTAGCCGTGTTCGCCACATGTTTACTAACAATAGTCTAAAATGTTTGTTTGACACCTTTAGACAAGCTTTCATTCAAGATGGGTGCTTACTCTAGTTTCAAGAAACGCTTTTGCAAGATACTTTAGCATAAGATTCGCTATTGCTAAGGTAAAGTTTGTTTTTGTACACTCAGCACACTAATGATTGTAAGATTTATATTATCAGTATTTTTCACAAAATAAATGATAATAATATAGCAGTGTTTAAAATTCCAATTAGAGATTTAATCTGAAATGTAGATATTATTTTATTAAATCTAGAGAGATAAAATTAAATAATTTTTATTCGAAATTCATAGATAAAATAGAGTTTTTTAATAATGTTTAAAAATATTTAAAATTTTTTTAATTTAAAATCTGCAGTCAATTTTTGTTATTTTGTAATTCTCATAATATATTATTGATGCTATGTCAAAATCAAAATAATAATGTCACTTTTGACCTTGACTTAGAGTCCTTTAATAACAAAACCTACATCGATTTATAATAGAAAAGCTTTTTATTTTAATATTTATAAATTTGGAATAGCAACATTCATTTATTAATATTTATAAATATTGCCCTAGGTTGCATATATCTCAAAAATATTCTAGACATTGACATGAGCTAATAACAATCAATTATTTAAAAAAAATATGAGCTGAATCATAAATTACTTTTGAAATGTTATGCATTTACATTAATAATAAAATCATTAATTTCCTAAAGCAATAATATTTATTTTATGCTCTTTTATTATAATGTTACTTTTAAATAAATTTAAATATCATTAATTGCTTGCTAGTTATTTCGATAGATAAATAATTGAATATTGTTGCACGTGGCAGTTTTCCTATTAATCCTTTAATTTTGTTAAGGACTTCATTTCATAACGCAGGAATAGTTTGTACTTTTGATATCTGTTAAATAATGCGCAATTCTAATTGTCGAATTTTTAATTCTGTCTATATGATCTATTAGCCCAAAATCGTATTTACTAAATAATTCTATATATATATATATTTTTTTTGAAATTCCATAATTAGAAGAGCCCATTATTTTCACAGTTTCCACGAAATGAAAGAATATTACATAATAAAAATAGATTCACATCCACAATCCTTTAACACAGTAATTTAAGTATCTCAATTTTTTATTTATATAAACTTTATTTGTTTTTATCAATAGTCAAACAGAACTTTAGTCGTTTTAGTAATTCTTTCCGATCAATAAAGGAATTAAAGTGACAAATAAAACGCTAATGTTCTTGAATTACATTTGACATCTTTCACCATCTATTATCGTAAGGCCGCGGTGACCTGGTGGAAAGGTCAAGGCTTCGGAACCAGAGGCTTTCAAGTTTGAGATTTGATTCTACCGAATAAACGTATTATAAATGATTCTAATGCACGTTAAATCCGTCAGACGAAATGCTTTCCCGCTGTTGTGGTGTAGAAGCTTGGGGAAGACGGTGCCAGCTCAGGTGCCGTCGTCATCTGACCGCGTTCAAAATTACGAGATCCACTCCGAAATAGATCTACAGTTGCTTTAAAACGGAATGTTAATTAAACCAGCTATTATAGTCACCTATAAATCGTGTAGATTGTTTATTTCCTGTTTTTTTGGAAACTAGTAGGGTTTGGGGTTGTTAACTAACTTTACCAACTGCCACGTGGATTTCACCATTTGGTACTTTTTTTAAGTAGTAAGTAGTAGAGAATGATCTACTTTCAGCATTCTCAGCCAAAATGTGTTGTCCGGGTCAAAAATGAGTTGTCTTTGTGTTGTTCGGGTCAGATTTTAACACAAAACATTCTAAACTTACCAGTTATGATACTTGGCCATAAACCTGGATCACTTATATTCATTTGATCATATCTGCTATGGTCCTTTTCGTCTCTATATTCGATCTTATTTTTATAAACATACAGTTCTTCAAAGAATTTTCATTTTACGTTTTTATTGCGAGATTATGACGTTTGTGTGGAACTTTCTTCACCAGTTGGACCTTGAATTGTAACTTCTGAAGTCGAAGCAGTATCAGAATCAGAATTGCTTCAGAGACAAGAAAACAGATTTACTTGTGACTTCTTGAAATTTAGTTCTATTCTTTTTCTGCTAATTTTCTTTCTTTCTTTCTTTTTTTTTTTTGATACCCAAAGGGATATTTCCTTGTCATGGACATGATTAAATCTAGCAATATTAAGCATTTTATGGTATGGATTATCAAAATACAATATGCAATCTAACCTAGAACTTTAGGTAAATGATCGTAAGCCTACTTACTTTATGTTTTTAATATCTTGCACTCTTGCACCAGATTGTAATATATCTGCAAACTTCGCATATTTCGAAGTCCGTCGATTATTCCAGTTGAATTTTATCCTCTCTTCTTTCCATCTCTCTATTACCATTCAAAACATTATTTTAATTCTTGATCATGTTGAAACCCCTTCAATCACGGGGTTCCCGGTGCATGGCATCCGCCAGACACACAAGATGGCCGGCCATGGTAAAAGATAATGAAATGCATATTCTATGCAATATTTCTTCTAAAAGTGAATACTAACTTCATTCTGTCAGTTTTTTCACACTTTGCTTAGGTCAATTAGAATTTCGTTTAAGCATTCATTTTTCAAGTATTCTGTAAAATTCTTGAGTATTCTATCGAGTGCTGGTGTTTCATGCACTGTCTCTTACAAATACATTTTAATTATTTGTTAGTTCAATTTGATTTAGTTTTAAAAGGGTTTCATAACTGATTCCTTAAAATATGTGTATGTAAAAGAATACTAGGAATCAGCTTAAAATATTTTTCTAGTAGCATTGGTGTTTTTAATCCTGATGGTTTGACATTTTTATGTTCTACACTTTGTAGAAGGGAATAAAATTACTTTTTGGTAAAAAAAAATAATTGAATTTTAATTAATTTTGTCAAATTTTACTTTTCTTTGAAATACTTCAGGGAAAATTTCTTATTGATTTTACCCTTGAAAGTAAAAAGACTATATAATCAGTTGAAATGTATCCAAAAGTCGCTGATTATTCAGGCGCTAATTACAACATATGAAAGTCAAAATTTATGAAGAGGTACTTCTTAAAATCTTTTTTAAGTTCATGTATATTTTATCTTTTGAACGGAAGGTCTTAATAATTGGATTAATAAATTTAATTTCAAATAGTAACACCAATCTAGAATCTTTATTTAAGAATTTCAGATTA
This sequence comes from Argiope aurantia, assembly GCA_026543865.1. Classification (NCBI taxonomy): domain Eukaryota; kingdom Metazoa; phylum Arthropoda; class Arachnida; order Araneae; family Araneidae; genus Argiope; species Argiope aurantia. The sequence continues at coordinate 274,538 of JAPMOR010122649.1, read as the reverse complement.
AATTTATTAAATAAACAGTATCCGTTTCAGAGAAAATGAAGATGCATTATGAGCATTTGAGATATAGTAACCATAAATAAATGTAAAATTTTAAATAAGGGTTGCCATTTTTAAAATTATATCTAGATGAGTATATTGGTTAAAACAAATTTTGCTTTATTTTACTTGTTCTACTTTATTTAACCTGAGCTAAGGAATTTAGTATACTTAAAAAAAAAAAAATGTGGATGAAGCGAACAATTGATTGAACAAATAAATTGTATTTATCCAAAATTCGAACAAACATTTTTCTTCTGTAAATATTAAAAAGGATTGGAAAGCCGCCATATTGGCATAGGGGTAGCGCGTCTTCCATGTGATCTGGTCTTCCCGCGAGAACACAGATGTTGTTCTTCCTCTGTGTTCTATATGTAATTTATGTGAATAGGGGCCCGTGTAGAAAATGGTTGTGCAAGCGAATGTGACGCATGAAGGAGCTAAGTCATACTTTGGCCCTAGCTGGCGCTACTGTAAAAAACAAGAGACGCTCACTCGGCTTAAATCGCTGACAGATAACTGTCAGCAGGCTTCTAAAGTTCTTAAGTCGCAACAACAACAATAAGATTTGGAATGATTGATTTGATTATGATGGCAGAAACCTCTTGAATTTCGTAATTTGCATAAAATTAATTCATTTGATTGAGCAAAGAAATAAGGAATAATCACACATAGCGAATGTGTTAATAGCACATAATGAATATGTTATTAAACAAAATATGTGTGAGTAAAATAAAATCATTAATCTGAGTCGGAAGAAATATTGACAGAAGATTCAATAAAAATCTATAGTGTCCTGTTTAAAGAGAGAACGAAAATTTATAAATGTATCGAACCTTTTTATTATTTGTGATTTTTTAAATTAAGGAATTAATTATAAGCAAACCTGCAATCAATGATAAACAATTATAATTAACCTGATGCTAATTTTCGTTTAATGAAAAAAATTTCCATGGAAAAAAGATTTTTAGAGAAAAGAAGTTCTTAAAACAATCTCTTCGTCAACATTTTTCACATATTCGAAAAATAATTCCGATAAAATAGTTTTATTTTTCATTAAAAATTAATTTTTTTCTTTATATTTTATTAAGAAGGCAATTAAATGTCAAATCATTAGTTTTGGTGAATAGATTATTTTATATTTTGTTAATCCAGAACGAATACAAAATGAAGTATTTTCAATGTTGGTTTTTCTGTGGTTATATATAATGATGTAAAATATTATTATAAATTTTTTCTTGGTTTCTTTTCCACCATTATGTATGAAACTAAAAATAAATGCTTTGGTTTCCTAATTAAAAAAAGATTTAATTATTGTCTGCTTACATTCCTCAATTTTTCAATAAAAGAAAAATTTCTCAATATGACAAAATGTTTAAAAGTAAGAAAAATGCAGGCTAGGAATTCAAAATTGATTAAAAAAAATGAAAAAGATTTCTTACTCACATATGATCTACATGTTTTTAAATAGGATAAGTAATTAATCAAATGATATATTTTGCTTGATTTTAACATTTTTATTATGAAAGCAATCTAGAATATATTAGTGAGCGCTTATGCCAAGCATGTCTTCAAATGCTTATTTTCCCTTTTATTATCGACAACAAACAGTACTATTTTTGCTGGCGGATCTGTTTTGAGTGTCTTTTTCTTTTAATTAATGTTAATTATATATACAATGGCTTTGAGATCTCGATCTGGATATTAAACATTATATTTCATTAAAAATGCCCAGTGTTCTTTATTAGATTTCTATATTTATTTTTAACGTATTTCCTTTCTTAATGATCTGTAATATATTTAGCTTACGAATATTATATTTAATTTCGATTAAGGACAAAGAACTTTTATTTCAGATCTTCTTTTGTGTGTTTTTCATAACACTATAATTACAGATTTCAAATAATTAATTGATCTCGTAGTAGGCCACCATTATATTATTTATTTATTAAATGTGCCCTGGATGCCATACATGATGTTATGTAATGACGCCCTTGATTTCTTTTAACGAAGCGAAAGGAAGTGTTCTTTCTATGATTCTCACACATTAGGAGTATGTTCTTGGACACATTTTCCCCAGACTATGGGAAATATTCCTTCATAAAACTAGAAATAACGTACAAAACAAATAGGCAGTTTAATATAAACTACATGAAAAAGTAAACAGACAGAAAACATGAGAAATAAAGACATTACATACATTTATACCACCTGCATTCCCCTTTGTAGCGCTGTATGCATCATTTCAATATTGTTGGATGAAGGAGAATTTTATTTTCTAAAGGGAAAAATACATATAATGGAGTATAATAAAGAAATAAATAACAAATGCTAACATAAAGCCTGTATAGAAATCAAAACAATAATAAGAAGGGAAAAAGTAGAATAGTAAAAATACATGAAAGATAAAAACATTATGGGATTCCTTGAAGTGCTGGATTTGTGAATCAGTTTGAATGGACTCGTGTTCAGCGTCATCTCCCTATAAGGATAATTTATATATGAAATGTATTAAAAGTTTTCAATAAATTGTCTATAAAAATAAATTAAATTTCAAAAATTAATTACTAAACTCTAAATAAGGAAACAACCATTATAAATGAATAAAAGTATTATTCTTAAAACTGGGCTGGTAAAAATTAAAATCCTAAAGATATTTAAATTAAACCTAATGAAAAATTCCGAAATCATTCGCAAGAGAGAACAGTTCAACTCAGTTTTAAAAAATAAAAACAATAAACATTTTTTTTTTTTGCTAAATAACAATGATATTAAGAACTGAGGAATTAGTATATTATTCGATAATTGCAATCAGGGGAATCAAGTTATTCTAAATTTTTAATTTTACTTCTCTTTAATTCTTATTGAAGATTCATTTGCTTGAAATATGGTGAAATGCTAAGTTTTCTTCTTTCTAGCAATGTTACAAGGTAATATGATAAAAAACGGTAAACTAAATGAATCTTCGAAGCATTAATATTAACACAATGAACTTAATTAAGAGTTTAAACATTAAATAATCAATAAATTATAGAGCATTGTTTTTTTTTGTATAGTGCTACTAACTTTTTGAAAAGAAAGGAAATCCGAAATAAATCTGCGATTCATAATGCCTTGAAATGCCAATTTAAGTTGGCTAGAGAAACAATTTTAGACACGCTGTTTCAGCTAATTGTTCTAAGAAGAAACTAAAAAGATAAAAAAGAAAACTTTGGAAGTTTCCTGAAAGTGGCTGTCACAAGATCTTATTTGGAGAACTAAGGGCAATGCGATTACGCAATGGCATTACAAACCTATCTTGACATTAGTAATTAAGGATGGTTTACGCAGCAAGCATTTTTTCTTTAGTTATTTTTTTCTTTCTTAAGATGGCTACTGTAACAATTCAGTTAAGAACCCTTCTTATCAGTTCTATGAATTAGTGTGGTTCATTTACAGTACAATATATTTTTTCTTGAGCTGTTTTCGGCTCCATACTTTTCTCCTAAGGTGAATGAATAAGAACAATACTGCAATCGAATTCCTTTTTCAATATATATCGATGAATTCTCATTGGCAAAATAAGGAAGGTAGGAATCAATTGTGTAGTTTGAAGGATAAGAGGATTCCCATGATATGTACAAAGAATAAGAAAAGAAAGTCAGGAAGACCAGGGCAAGTTGATAAGAGGGCCAAAATGAAGAATTATTTAGTTTATGTTAGCAATATTGAAATTTCGATTCCTTGTGGATAAAGTTTGAAATACTTTTGCTAGAAATTTGCCCTTTCTGTCGTCTTTTCGTTTGTTATTAAATGCTGCTATTTTGAATAACATGTTGGGAATTTTAAGGCTGAGCGAGATTTTACTGATTAGTAAGGGATATTTCTTGTTATTCTTTTTTATATGGGACTGCCTTAGACACTACAATCTTTTATAATTATTATTTATCCATATTTTATTTTTGATAATCCTACCAATCCAGCCCTAAAAAATCCCAATACTAATTTAATCAAAGTCTAAT
>JAPMOR010122649.1:250508-265501 GCA_026543865.1 Argiope aurantia | reverse complement strand
TATATTTTTAAAGCGAATAAGGCCTTATACATAATAAAAGCTTTTTTACGACCTGGAATTAGTGGAAACATTACGTTCAATTAGTGCAGTCAGTACTGCGGTTGATGTCCTCTCCGCGTTACAGCGGAAAGCCAGTGCAATAGCTTTTGAGCACCCCTGGGCAAAAGTCTGATTTTTAGCTCATATGAAGATAACACTCACACATTCGCTTTCACAACCCCTTTTTATAGGGGGGGGGGACTTTCACACATCTCACAGGTAGAACACAGGGTGAAGAACAACCATGACTCGAACCCGAGACGCCCAGATCATGGGAATGACGAGCTATCCCTAGGCCAAGGCGTTGGTTGCAGCTAATGCTAATGTTGCTTTATGAAATACAATATTTATATCGAGATAAGAATTTTTAAATTGCGCAATTCTATCTCTTCTTGTGGATACGGCAAAATTTGATTTAGAACTAGAGTGCTGCGTTCGATTCTAGTAATGCACTCTAGGTAAGGTAAGGTAAGTAAAATTGGGGTATCTTACAGTAATAACAATTGAAAAATATTCTTTGACTGAAGACTTCAGAAATCTTGACTTTTGAATCCATTCTTTAACTTCTGTCTAAGTTGAAGAATAGATGGTGATGAAGAATTATAGAAAATTGTTATTATCAGAAGGGCACTTCGTAGCGAGTAGCAAGATTCTAAAGAACGCCCGCATTTTCTGGTAAACAAATCAGAAAGGAAAAAAGCGCTCGCTTAAACAATAAGTATTGACTTGAAAGAATTAAATTATCTTTCTAAAACTCATTCATATTAAAAGGCAAAAAAAGCCTAGACATGGATTTTGTAATTCTACAAATTCATTAAAAGACACTGAAAAAGAAGAAATTTCGGCGATTCAATTATACATAAAATTAATGTAACTGAAACAAAACATAATTCAAAGAAGAAATCGGGAAATTTTTCTCTTACATATATATACATACTCAAGTAACAAATATGGCGCTGAAAAAGCATTTATATGTGTTATTTTTATGAAATGGATTTAAACAAAGAAAGAAAGAATGTTTGATTAGAAATATGATATTTTCTAAAATTAATGAAGAATAATCTGTCGGTCTTTAGAGTTTCAGAATAAGAAATTAATTTAGTTCCAATTCGAAGCTTCTATATTCTTCTAATCTTTATTTAGAAACGTTCATTTTTGCACGTGAATAAGTTTAATACCTTTAATAAATACTTTTAAAAGCTCTAATAAAATACAAATATCGCTACTTCTTTGAAATATATTAGCAACATAAATATATTATTAAATAAAAAAATAGTGAGACTACAGGACAACAGGAATCTTTTCAGGAATTCAGAAACGGATTAAAAATGAAATAATTTTTTATTGATGGAACTATTCTTGTATTCATATTAATTTTATATTTTATGTTTTTAAGAATAGTTAAACGCAAACTAAACTATGTTAATAATCCTAACAAGGATGTATCAACAATTTTCAGTAATTAAACCTAGGTTCGAAAATTCTGTGAAATAATCTTGTGTACACAGAACTTTATCATCAATCTATCCCCCTAGTTTGTCTTTCAATCTCATCAGCGCTTAAAATTTCCTTCGTAGAGTTGTCTTTCTCGTGTATAGTGCTTAAGAATGAAATTTATGTGTTATCAGAATTTCCAAAGATTTTGATGAGATAAAATATTTACTGAAATATAAATCTTAAAAGCTATTATTGCAACGAGGAAGAAATGTGAAATCGTTTCGCTGTACCTAAATTTTCTTTGACATTTCTTTGAAATTATTTAAATGACAATACTTTTATTTGTCTACAAACACTCTAAAGTGATCTCCTGATAAATGTATTCTGAGATTTATTTAAATTTTAGACGAAAAATGTTTATTTTTATCCTTTTAGCTGTGCTAATTGCGTGAGTAAGTGCAAAAAGGTGGATAAATTTATCTGATTTTTATTTAAATGACCGAAATGAAAAAATAAATGCTATTTTTAGAAGGCAGTTTTTAAATGGCGGTATATAATCATATTTCTTCTAATATAATCATACGTTTTTAAGCCATCTTAATTTATACAAAAGCTACATATGATTTTATATCTGAGTGAACTGTTAGTATTGGGATCTTTCAAGTGGTAATTAAAGTTATATTCTAAATTCATAGAAATTTCTGAATACAGAAGTCCAATGATTTCCTATTTAGAATGTCCAATATACATAAAATGACTGCAGAATTACGGGAATGTTAGGCATTCAGAAAAAAGTAATTTTTTCAATAGAAAATGAGATCCCAAAATACAAAGATGAACTGTTAAAAGTGGCGAATTTTCCTCAAGGGAATTAAGTAGAAAAAAAAACGAATAGCAGATAAATTAGACAACACAACTTTAATGTAAGAGAAATGTGTAATTCGAAAAAACACACTTTCATGAATAGTGACAAGTGAAGTTGTATATCATGTGATGGTTATTACTTTTCTTATGCGAGTTATAAAAATGAAAAATACGCTAATTTTCAAAATATTCGAATTCCAGATTTTAATAAATAGCCACGTTTAAAACCTCATTGAGTTCGAAAATTTATTTTTGACATTATGTCTATATATGACAAAGATAACTCAAAAGGGTTTTGAGAGAAACCTCTGAAATTTCTTATATATTATTTGCAACAAATTTGTAGATTTTTATCAAATTTCGAGTTAAATCCACTTAGTGTAAGTTTGTCTACACGACTCTCCGAATATAATTTAGCACGTAAATTACCAAACGAAGCGAGATTAATAAATGAAATGCATTACACAAATTAGCATGTGAAGAGTAGATACAGAATTGGAAGCAAACCCGTCTTGGTTTTCAATCGTTCTGCATTTTTAGAAACTTGTAAATACGATAAATCAAACATGCAGTGATTTAAGAATATCAAATATAACATGCGATTTTTTGGGCGGGACAAAAATATTTCCAAAATAAACATTCGGGTTTTTTTGCAGCTTTTGCATTAAGTAAATCCCAACACTTATTATTAATAAATAATCGCTAACAATATCTTCAATATTTATTGTTTACCAATAGCTTGAACTTAATAGTACTTCGTTCATTTATTAGCGAATGCGATTATTATGTGAGAAAATTTCAGGGTGACCACTCCTACTGTTTTTAAATATGTAAGATTTGGTATAATTAGAATAGGATCTAATTTTGGTCTAATTAGAATAGGTTCTAATTTTGGTCTAATTATAATAGGCTCTAATTTTGGACTAATTAGAATAGGCTCTAATTTTGATCTAATAAGAATAGGATATAATTTTGGTCTAATTTGAATAGGTTCTAATTTTGGTCTAGTTAGATTAGGCTCTAATTTTGGTCTAATTAGAATAGTTTCTAATTTTGGTTTAATTGGAATAATTAGCATAAGATAATATAAATATTATTTAATCAATGTTAGAAGCTACTTTTTTATTTTAGTTTATTTACTTTATAGAATATTTTTCATTTATCACGCTTTCTCGATTTTATTTTAACGTCTATATTGTTTAATAAATAATATTTTCAACTACTTAGCCCTGTAATAATAGTTTAATCTTATTTTATTTTTACTTTCAATATTTCACAACTTTAAGTTTATATGAGCGTTATTACTATAAACATCAAGGAATCTTAATATCGATCAGTTTGCAAAGTTATATTACAATGCAACAGAGAAAAACAACTTAATTACTTTGGCGCAAGAAATCAGGGGGAAAAAAGTGGTTAACTCATCGAGCATTACCATATCAAACTCTGCAATCATTAGATAAAAATGGCACTAAAATATTAAAAAATGCACTCCTTACAAATTTCAGACACATCAAACTAAATAAAAGCATATCGAAATGTATTTCAGATTTAATGAAAGTATGTAATTTAATGAAATGAATTGAATCGAAAGAATAAAAAACAAATAATTAAAATGAATAGCAAGTGTATATTAGCTGCATTGTATGAATAGTATTCAAATGAAAACTCATTGATTTTAGTTTCTAAGCATTAAGTGTTAATTACAAAAGACTATGCTTCACGGAAATTTATATGGAACTTTAAGCACTTTTAAAGTCTTGAGTGTTGTAAATTGGCCTCATTCGAAATCCTTAAATCCTTATTGATAACTTAGGAGAGCAAACAGCCAGTAAAAGAGCAATAATTTTCCAAACATGATAATAACTTTTAACTCTTTTATAATTTATCTTCCAATTAAGTTCTTTTACCAAGAGCGGTTACTTAAAATTCATACATACCGTTACATTTATTTTAATAATTGAATTTTGATAGCAATGTAGAATGAAAATTTAATATTAACTAAAATTATAAATAATATATTTTACTAATCAAAAATCGGGAGAAATATTTTATTTGCACTTTGAAAGAACTCTACTCTGAAATTCTTAGAAAATGTTTCTAAATGTTAAACATAAATATTTTTTACTGTTATCAGTCTAATTTGATTATACTGAAAAATTGACTCTAGAAAGAAAAAATGACAGAGAAATAAGATTTTATCACAGAATTAGTTAATAATACCTAGTAAAACAATACTATGCATTTGAAAGTCATGCAATTTTATTTTTCCTTTGAAACAAATCGGAAATTCTAGAAAAATTTTAGAAACAAACCCTGTAGAAAAATGTTTCTTTTTATTCATTGTGAAATAAATTTTATTTCGAAAATTATATGATCTAATTTAATTTAACTGGACAAGTTAAATTTTTGATGCTCTAAAGTCATAAATGACTTAAGATTTTCTCCATCACATACAGTTTTCTGACAGGATACTTGTTGTATAATTTTTCGATTATTAATAAATGGTAATTTTATTTTATAAGAAGAATTAGTAAACCTAAAAACTGTAATGCTGTTAATTTGAGTAATTGTTTGATATTGTAACTAGTATCCACTGTCTTTAATTGTTCAATTGTTTTTCATAAGTAATTTTCAGGTTTGAGAATTTCCATCATTACCCTGCTTAAACATATAATTGTAGTTTTCTATCATATTAAAATCACATTAATATTTGCAAAATCTTCAAATATCGTAAACTTATCAGTAGAATCTCGCTCCTTTTAATTCAGAAAGCCTAAAACAAATGTCTGATAAATTGTCTACAGGATAATACGAAACTTGAACTTTCAAGTCTTTCTTACAGCCTTGTTTCTTGAATGCTGCTAACTGCACCTTTGTAACCTTAATCCTTTTTCCTCGAAATCAGAGGATATTTTACTTCCCTTGAAATTTCATTTATTGTGTCTCATCTCTAAATGAAACAATAATTAAACCTTCTCCATGCCATGAGTAACAAATGTTTCATCCCTTATTGCCCTCAGACAATTGTTGGAATATGAGACTGCCATATTATAAGCTTTCGCTACTTTATGACTAAGACTTCACAAATGACTGATAAGGTATTATCTGATGAATAGTGACAAATATAATATCTTTCTTTCATCTTGAAGCATAACCTTTATTAACAACTTTCTTTCTTGAAGGGGGAGAAAGGGTCATATGGATTTAATGCATCACGAGGATGCTAAATAGATTTCTTTAATTTTAGATATCTTATTTTATTTTACTGTAAGCGAAGAAAATTGGTATATTTCAAGTTCCCTTCCTGTTGTCTTAAAAACATGGATAATTTTGAAATCACTCCAAATTATCATTTAGTGCTCATCATATTTTTTCTTTTAAAATAAAAGCTAGATATTTTTTTCATTGGCTAACTTTTTAATTTACCTCAAATGCATTAAGTATCCTGTAGAGATTGAGTTTAATTTATTACAATAGTGCTGCAAAACTACATTGAAGCTAGATAGAGGGGAAATTTTTAAGTAAGTGCCACTCATTGGGTTAGCATGAGTAAGAGAAGGAACAATCCTGTGTTTTGAAGGGAAAAGTGTAAGCGGCTTTATCGATACCTATATCATGAAAATGATATTCTGATAAAATAAAGAAATACGATATCAAGTGAAATAAGAAACATTTTCAATGAGAATTTTAACATAAATAATAGTTATTGTTTTCTAGTATTTGAAAATATTTAGAACGAAGAAATATAACTGAATATTCAAGTATAGAAGAACATACAATCTATAAACGAAAAAAATCTTTTTATAGCTTCTGACTTAAGTAAATTGACTTAAGTGACTAAGCCTGACTTAAGTTACTAAGCTGAATTCATTTAAATAATGAGGATTTATATGTCATGGATAATTCTTTTAGTTTTTAACGAATTATAATAAAAGACACCACTCTGAACATTTACACACAGAAGCATACATACGAGCAACCTTGATTAGAAATGAATTTCAAGAATTGGGAAAAAATAATGTATTGGAAAGAAAAAGTGAATAACGAGTAGAAGATAAGTTTGAAAAAAACAAAAACAAATATACTTAAGCGAAAATAAATAAAGAAGTAAAACAGAAAGATATAAATACAAAAAAAATACTTTTACAAATACTAAATAACATAAAATAATTCAAGATAAACTAAAATATAAAAAAGCATCAATGCAAACTATGTATATACTATTTTTTGTAAAAATTAAAAAAAAACAAGCAAATTATTTGAATTTCTATTTTCGCCCTATTTAATAAGATGAACTGTTTGAAGATCTAATTATGCATAAATACACTAAATTTTATTCAAAAACTATATGAAATTTTATTGATATATATTCCGGTATAGAAGTTCTATTCATGCTCTTTTATAATAAACTGGAAAAGAATAAATATCTTATCATTTATATTCCAATTATTATGCATTTGGACCGAAAAATTCTTTGAAGTATTGATATTCGCCTTGATATAAATTATATTTTCAGAATATATATATGCATATGGATTAATAATCGAAAAAAATATTTTTTAATAATACGTCTAGTCCAAAGCTGTATATAATGTTTCTTTTTTTCTTGTTTTACTAAGTCTGTACCATTTGAAGCAAATTATGCTAATTATATTAATGCGTGGATAGCTGTTTGTTTACCCTTGGATATAAGTAAACAGCTATCTGCAAATGCGTTGTCAATTTGTTTTCAATTACTAACTAAGTTTCTTATTACTGTAAAATGTAAGTATGAATCAATGTGTGCAAAGGTGCTGAACTGAGTAATGAAGCAGATATCTGAATTAATCTTTCAATTACACAATTTCTTTTTCTGCTCTGATTAAACCTCTTTATGATATTCAAAAGTATAACCATTCAAATAATTTTAATAGCATCAATATATATAATAATATAATATATAAATAATACCTTGTGTGCTTCATATAATAACCCTTCCATTGTAGGAATTTGCTAAATTTTCTATAAATAAACATCTCATTATCGATTTCACGTGAAGTTATGGCAAAAAACATACCTGTTGCTTAAGTTTTGCACACCAGTGTATTTTACCAAGAGAGGAATTACTTTCTGTTCGTGGAAAATTTAGTGGGTAGTCGATTAATCACCCATAAAGGAAAACTTTGATATTGCTAGAGGGAAGTTTTAATCTTAGTACGTATTGCAAACTGTTTTGAAACATATTTATCTCTTCTTCTTAATAGAAGCTACTGTCGTGAAAAAATGAGAAATAAATTGCCGATATCAGAAAAAAGTAATTTCAAGAAATTTTAAATATTCTTCTTTTGGGTTATAAACGAATATGGATTCCGAATTAATCAATCGATGCTTTGTTGAAAACCGAGTCAAAACTTTGGTATATTGATTTCAACTATCTGATAACTACTAATCCTAACAGTCCATGAAAATGTTGGTGCATTTTGTAATTGATGTAGTAGATTGCCATATTTGAGGTAATTTATAAAGCGATTGATCTTGTATATTGATCTATTACCATGATATAACAATTTCCAATTACGTTTAACTAAAATTAAAGTTGTTTATATTGCATATTCAGGCTAGAATTTCTAGATTTATTAAAATAGAATACATGTATGCATTCTTATGTGCTTGGAAACTTTTATTTCGTATACTGAAAACACGTTATCTCTGATGAGTTGGCAGGTACGAATATAAGAATTGTGTGGAACAGACATAATTACCTTGATTAGTCAAGAGATGGATATGGATTGAAATTTTTCAGATGTTTTCCTTTTCATATTGCCAAATTTACCAACAATGTTCTATTGAACGAAATGTGATGATTTCAAAACAGTTATATTTATTACAATCCTATTATTCTTCCACAGTTCTTTAAAAGTTTCCTATACCCCCTCACTCCACTTCCGTCAAAAAAAAAAAACTCATTTGTCTGAGGCATATAAATCAGAAGCCAACTTGACAAAGTCAGGTTATAATAGTATTAGTATATAATAAATAAAATTAATTGCGTCAAAAATAATTTTACAGGTGAAAATTCCAAGTTGTATTTATCCCTTTAGAAACGGAAATTGAAAATTAGTAAACAAAATTTGATAAAGGAAAATTTAAAAACAGTTATTTATTTACTTAAGAATAAAATTATAAAATTGTAATGATAATTAGTTTACTGGAGCCGAAAACTTTAAGCTAATATGTTTATGACCATTTATAAAGTTATTCGATTTCAACTAGTTCTAGTCAAAGAATTTCTCAATAGGTAATCTAATAGTATCTTTTTAAAATTCTTAATATATTGAAATATTTGCTTATATAAAGATGTTTTATTTGCATAATAAGAGTTTTTAGAATCACTATTAGAAATAATAAGAAACAGAAGAACACTGGAGATAATCTTGGAAAAATCTAATACCTAATAACAGAATAATCTAATAAAAATATGAATACAAATTTTCGTCTGGGAATTTCCGTAAATGGATCTGTGACATTATTCTTCAATATTATTTGGTATGTAACAAATAAAACGAATAACCCGAATTTCAATAATATGATTTTAGAAGTGTTTATTAGATAAGTATATTAGAAGTGCTTTGGTAATAAATTGTATGCAATTGAGTAAGAAAATATGCACATAACCTCTCAGCTATTTTGTAATTTAAGGGTGAAATTATTGCGAAAAACACATCATTAAGGACAACGTCTAAACGTCTATTTTTATAGCATGGTGTGATGAATAGTTCAGCATATAAATATTGTTATACTATATTAAATTAAATGAATTTAATCAGAATTAATTTGATAAATAAACCATAAGGGAAAACATCTGGCCTCATAAAGGTGCGTTTATCTAAAAAACATATTGTTAATTCCAGTTTAATTATATTAAAATCTCATTTTTTCGCTGTAAGAATGTCTTTCAAAAATTAAGCTCTTCATTACTTTAAAATAAATCTTTCCGCATTGCATGGTTGTCACCTTAGAGCCTTTTGCCATGCATCTAAGCCACCTGAGATGATTACGGTGACTTAGATGATTTTTCTTACTCCAAGGAAGAAACTTGCACCGGATATCAGTTTCAAAAGTCACCAAATCTAAAAATACGATGGAAGCAAGCAAATGAATCCAATAAAATTATAGAAAAAAAATTAAAATAAAGTATATTTATATAATAAACACATTTAAAATATTTGATTATTTAAAAAAATTATTCATTATTTCAAACAAATATTCACACATAGAATCATTAATCTGTACTCATTAACTAATAAAAAAAGTCTGTAATTTCATCTATTGGTCAATCAGCAAACATGCTGCCAGTTATGGGAATTCTGTCGAATATATAAGCTAGTCTTATTTTTGCTTTTAATTAAAGATACAAACATCTTGCTTGAATAAGTCTAGAGTTATCAAAACCGAGAGTTTTTAATTCTTAATCGAAATTCTTTAGTAACAATTTTCTTTTCCTTCATATTGAACCAGAAGTCCTGCCTTAGATTTATTTCTGGACTACTTATGTCAAAGAAGTATATATATAAAAAAAGCGTGAAATTGTTTCTAATTTATTAATATTTTTTTCACAATTGAAATTTATTTGCTCGCGGACAAGTTTGGACAAGACGCTTGTTTAGAAATGTTAATCTTTCATAGAAAAAAATTATTGCCCGATTTAAATTTCCACAATGTTTATTAACATTTCATTGTGTATTCAAATACATTTATTCCTTTTTGTAGTGAATATTTGTATTCCGTCAAAAACAGATCAGCTCAAAATAGGAAAATAGAAACTTCTGCAAGCAAAAAGAACAAATGCTATGCTTATTATTTGATGGCAAAGATGACAAGAAAGTATGAAGAAAACAGAAAAGTATTTTCTTTGCAACAGAAAGAAAAGAAACGCTCTCCTTCCTGGTTTTTCTATGATTTTTTTTCCCTCTTGAATAAAGATATTCTTCGCTTGCCTAAACAGGAAAAGTATCACGTCCTCAGGATACCTTCCTGCTGTTTCTCTCTTCAACTAGATAGGTCTGGGGCAATCGAGTTGCGCATGCGTTTTCTTGAAGACAGCAGCGTATCCAACAGGTGGTCGATCGAAATTTCGATTCCCCCAAGATGCTTGGATCCTAGGGTTATGTTGTAAGGCTAACGAGTTCTGAATTAATAAAGGAAGTCTTTCTATTTCCATCAAGGTTATAATTTATTCAAGAAGTTCTCCAGAAAAGTGAGTGGTTTCCACTCTCAACGGACGATTAATATTCAAAAAACAAATAACCTGTCTTGGTGGAGACCATTGAAATGAATGCATTTCCTATTTATTCTGACAACTGAATACCTCGTCCCGTATAAATCAAGAATGCTTGGAGGTATTTAGGCGGTCACAAAGTTGGATTAAATAATATGCTAACGCCGAGAGCTTGTCACTGGAATTTCAAAAGAAGATCCTTTGTCGGCTCAGAGAGAACTGAGTAGGCAGAAACCTGGAAAGATCGATTTCACAATACTTTAAAGCTCATTAGAGTTTTCTCAATATTAGCGAAGAACTTGTTTGCTAATCCACATAATTTAATGAAGGAAGGCTATTTAACAAATTACATAATTTAAATGCTATATATCTAAAGACTGTGAGTGTTTTAGCATTCTGTTAGTATTAAATAAATTCAAAATACTGAAATATATTTGTCTCCTGTTGATTCAAATTGCAGAACCATCTATTATATATAAATACAATATTACATCAATATATTACTCAGATTTTTAAAAAATATTTATTTATTTTCAAATTTATAGATCTTTCTCAATATTTTTTTCTTTCATAAAATGATTCAACATTGATCTCAAAGAAAAAATTCTTGAATTTACCGCCTTAAATATAAGGTTTCAAATTTATAAAATAACGTGGACTCAGTTATCGCAATCCTGTGCAAAATAAATTAATACAATCTACATGATCTTTGACATTTACACCTTTAAAAAATATTTTTATAATAAATTCTAATTTTTACAAAAGTATGAACTGTTTGTGACAGCAATTGTTTTTCCATTAAACATGTTTTTTATGCATTTCGACAAATATAGCATGCATTGACAGCAAAATATTTTGAATAAATTTTAATTTATTATGTTTTATCTTTTCTCTAAGCTTGGAAGAGATAAATATAAAATAATATGATTATTTTAAATAAGAGACATTCTTATTAAGATGATTTTATGATGACGATTATTTAAGAAATACACAAAATATTCATTTTAGAACATTAAACTATCACTTCTAATAAAATTTATAAAGATAACATTTAGTAACTCTTATTAATTTATTAGATATTTTCTATTGCGTGCAATGTTTTCTTTCCTAATTTGAACATTTATACATAATTAAACCATATCTAAATTTTATTTTCTTAAAATTTTTTACTGTATTTATGTAAAAAAAAACTCTTGCGTCATATCACTTACACTTATCTTACATTAAAAGCGGAGGAAGTGAACTCTCTTTAATCCTAAGATATCGTTGGTATACATATGTTTACCAGCTAAGACAAAAGAGATAAAATGCAAATGTATAATTTGGTGTGTAACTGAAATTTAATGACCAAACACATTTTCATTTCAATGAGGAATGTTTATCAATTTATATAAAAAAATTATCTAAGCATTCATGTGGCAACATTGTAACAATTAACTATAGATAGTCACGGCGAAGCTTTTACTCTGATCATATACACCTAATGTTTTCAGTCATACTGTATAACAATATTGAATATACACTATGAAATACGCTGAATGAAAATATTGAATATACACCATGAAATACACTGAATGAAAATATTAAATATACACTATGAAATACACTGAATGGAATTGAATATACACTATTAATTGCACTGAATAAAATATTGAATATACACTCTGAAATACACTAAATGCAAATATAGAATATACACTATAAAATACACTGAATGAAAACACTGAATAAGCACTATGAAATACATAGAAGGAAAGTACTGAATATACACTATAAAATAAGCTGAATGAAAATATTGAATATACACTACAATCTATATGTAATCAGAGTCAGTTCCATGTGGCTTTTATCTACTCCTTTGTTTAGATTCAAAAATGCGTTTTAAGGAAGGCTATGGCTATCTTACGAAAATTATCAAAAAACGCGTTTTCGAACTGACAGACATTCTGAACCAAATCTGTTTAACTCCAAGTGAATTAATACAGAAAATACCATACTGAGATAAGATCGATTCCATTTTATGAATATTACATATATTCTCATTTTTGATTAATTTGACCTCATATTTTTACAAATATATAAAGGATAATATATATATGGAGTACGAAAGATTTGTATTTATCTTTTATCACCAATAAAAATTAAAAATCAACTAACATTTATAAAAGGTAGTTTTAAATAATTTATGTAAACTAAGAAATCTACACTACACTTCATAGAAAAAAAGGATGGATTCGAATAAAACTGTTATTAAATATATTTTATTTTCACTGTCAAACAGTAACAAATTAAATAAATTTTTATTAAAATATAGACATTTTGAGCTAAGAATTATATGAATGTGCTTTAAATCGTTTAGTTTGTAATTTACAACATAAAACAAGTTTAAAGCATTTGCTGAAATATTTGCCAAGATCATAATACTTTTAAGATTATTTGATGCCAATTTAAAGTAATATAGTTGTATCTCTTCGCGGATTCGATTTTTCCGTATTTCCGGTCAGTACTTCCAAATATTGACATATTTCCTTCCTCATTCTGAATAACTTGCTTCCAAGAAACAAGAAACCCAATTTCATGAAAAGGATTTACATAAACTACAAGCTATAGTTCATTATATTTAATATATATACATCATACTCAACATATTATCCAAACATAGAAGAAATATCCATTAAACTAGAAATATACAAATATATTCCACAAACCAATTTTCCTGTTTTACTGTATACTAAATAAAAGTATTATAGTTAATCTATTCTTTGGGAAGTGTAAATGTAAATTGATGACCCGTGCCTAATGACTGGTTAGCAGAAGTTTCCTGGAGTTTTTTTTTCTTTTTTTCTATAGATAAACATTAGAAAGATGGATGGATGTTCACTTAACATTAATTAAACTTTTTGACGATTAGTCTGAGAATGGCAATAAATAAAAGATGGGACCTTGCTCATCGCCATTTGGTTTAATTATATTTCAATATTGTAGTATATTCTAGGAATACGCAGGATAAGCAGAAATATATTACAGTGTTAGTTATAACTTAGTAAATTGTGAAAGTTTTAATAATTATGTTACTTTTCTATACGATCAGCATCTGTTTGTAACAATGACTTACATGAAAAATTTCCTTACATTGATTGTATCCAAATATGCAATTACGTACGAATGAAAATTACATGCGCTTTTATGATAAGATAACATTTTCAATTGAATAAGAAAAAAAGTGTGCTAAAAACCATACCAATTCCCAAAAACTGCTTTTATAATTTTCTTAACAAAAAGAATAAATTTAAAAAAAATGCTTTTAAATATTTATTAGCTCACTGAAAAATAAAAATTAATTTTAAATTAATCTACCTTTTGTTTCTTACTACATAATTCATAAATAAAAATATAATGTATTGTATAATCTTGAAATCAATTTGTTTTTTAAACTGATTACCAGATGGCACCATTAGAATGGAAGAAAAAAATTGAAAATTTTTCAATGAAGTTTTAATAAAGTTTTCAAAATAATAAAATATTGTTTTCTCATTAAGTAAAGATTCGATGAAAAAGTGCACAAATTTTAAGCTTTGATATATCAAGAGGAAAATACAAAAATAAGACAAGAAACAATATCATCACAAATATGGAACAAGACACATTTAATAAAAGCATTAAAAATTTTTTTTCCATTTTTCTTGTTTTTTATATTTTATTTAAGAAAATTTTATTCCTTTAAAATTTTTCACAATATAAAAAAACATTAAAGCAAATTTTTTTTTCTTTTCTTTCTTATTGAAATATGAAAAATTTGCCCGATTATCACAAATTTTGCTACATAATATCCATTTGCAGATAACAAACGCATTTTTTAGTAAGGTGAAGAAAAATTTGAAAGCTTGCATAAAACTTCATCTTCATCTTAGAATAAGAAAAGTGAGATATAACAATGAATCTAATTTAAGAGGTAAGATTGTTAACGACTTTAAACTTTCATTCTTTCCATCTTTTTCTCGAGAGGAAAAAGCTGGCTTGCAAGATAAGGCAATTTTTAATCTCAAACAGTGCTTCTAAGGTACTTAATATGATGAAAAAGAAAGAACCAGTATAGTTACCGATATCAAATTACACTTTTTAGAATTCTTCAGCAGTTTTTAAAATATATCTTTTTTAGAATAAGCAAAAATTAAAGAGAGCCTCTTTGGAAAATAATGACAAATTTTAATAATATTCGTTATGCTTTTTGAATTTATAAGAGAGGAGAAAAATATAGTATATACTTTTTTTTACTCGTAATATTTTCATGATAAAATCTTACCATTTAAAAAAAAAGATATACCTAATATAAATCTATTCTACCAATTTATTTGATATATATATTCAAATATTTCAAATTCAAGAGCTCCAT
>JAPMOR010122649.1:222846-250498 GCA_026543865.1 Argiope aurantia | reverse complement strand
TTTTTTCGAAATTTCGCTTTTATAAAGACGCATTATATGAGAGAGGCTTTTATTTCCAAAGTACAAAATAGTAAAACCATTTCATCCTGGCAGATATGAAACTAGAGCTTTAAAAATGTTAATAGATTTCAAAAAGCGTTTTTAAAAATGGTATGAGCGTAGGCATGTCCGTAAAATACAAATGCATATCATTACGCTAAGTGGTTTGTGAAAAGACCATTTTTCTTGTGAGCCATAAAAATTGTCATTTTGAAGTATTCAGAAAAAAGTGAATGTTACGTAAAAGAAACAGAAATGAAAATAATAAATTCGAATATATTTTAAAAGGGTTTCTTGGAAATTTATGAAATTAATAATCCAGTTCGCTTGAAGGGAATATTTAATTGGTTATTGGAAAGTTTATTAAAAGTGTTAATCTCAAATTGCAATCTGACATTTTTGGCAAACAAAATGCATGTAAAGGAAAAGAATGATATATAAGTAAACGCCCGGCGTTTTTGAAAGTATTTTTGAATCGACAGACATCATATATCAAATGAAAGGAACAAATAAATATGAATTATTTGAATAAATGTTTTTCTATAGAATTATTTTTCTCTCTCTAAGAATAACCATTTATATTTATAGTATTGTGATACACACACAGTTAGAGACACAATGACGCAATTTTAAACACAATAATAAAAAAGATGTTCATAATGTAAATGAATAATGATATGAACGATAATATATAAGAAAGTATTGTCAATTATGAAACAGAAATTGTTCCAATTTACTACGTTTCCTGTTAACTGCCATTTATGTTCTGCTATTTGCCCCAACGCTGAATCATTTTGAAACTCCAAGTCTCATAGAATGCCTTTTTCTGCAGTAAAGCCGCTAACGCATGGTTTGTTTAAAGCAATCGTAAGAGTCAAGCTTATGACCGATCAGAAACCTCTTCATAGATTCAAACAGATAAAAATCCTATATATTTCAAGATCGAGTTTTTTTGACCAATTCCGGGAATAGTTTTCCCCCATTACTGATACACTGTAAAGATTCCGTTGGGAAGTTTTGGAGCACATACCATACAACTCGGAACTTGAGGTCTGAAAATTCCAAATTGATCCATTCCTAGGAATCACTGCCTTAACATGATTGGCAGTTTCGTCGAAAAGAAGTAAATTCGTAATTTTTCATTACCGTTTCATATTGTCATTCATTGCACTTTATATTATTGTGCATAAAATAATGTGCATTACTTATTGATACCATTTAGTATTATTGATTAAATAAATAATAAAAAAGCGAGTTCAAATAAAGAGATTTTCTTTATCATTCAATTACATTTTTAATTAAGTTGAATAAAATGTTATACTGCATATCAAGCATTTGGTTAAGTTCTCATTAAATTAAATAATCGAATACCACCTTTTTTAAAAATATTCTTATTACCATTTATTAAAAAAATATTAAAATAATTTTATTTAGATAAAAATTTACATTTTTAATATGTACATTTACAAAACGATCCCGCCTTGATGCTTACATAGCTGATTGATCGAATACGCCACTGCAATAACACGGGAATCATGCGCAGTTGCCCCTTATAGGATACAAATCGTCATTGGAAATGGGCTGATTCCAATTCCATCACAATTACTATACTCTCAGAGAAAATGGAAACATATTTAGACCTATCCAACGACTCCTCTCTCACTTATTCGGTGTGTGCACCCGTCGTTCCTTTAAAGTCATTAGTCTTGAGTTACTAATATTAATATAACCTCAAATTTCAACCAAAATAATTCACTCTTCATTTGAAATGTAGTTAATAACTGTAATTAATTTTTTACATATAATTTTACTTCAAGTAATATGAAATTATAAATATCATGTATTTTAGAAAGAGATAGAATGAGTGATATTCTTACTGATAAATTTTAAAAAAACTGATTACAGAAGCTGATGAATCGCCATCACTACATGAAAACGAGAATACCAAATTTTATGCTAAAATGATCAGCAATCTTGCTGCATCCTACATTCAACGCTCTTGCCTTCTTACTTATTTTAATTACTTATGTTCACAGTCCACTTCCGAACGAATTGTATTGCCACTCACGACATTTCAATGATGAACTACGCAACTTAAGTAAGATATTATATCTTCTTAAGTAAAAAGAAATTAATAGATATTTAAATTTGTTTTTGTTTAAAATGTGTAAACATCTTTACGATGTTAAGGTAATACAAGTATATCTTTCATTAAGTTACGCTTTTTTAAACAAAGAACAAATGCAAACAACAAAATATTCTTGAAAGTGTTCCAAAATTTGTTTCCTTCGAAAAGATTAAAAAATAACAAATTACTATATATTAATGTGAATTTAAATAGCCAACGATAAAAGAATAGAAAGCAATTTGTTTTAAATCCCCCCCCCATTAATTTACCTACCTCTATTTAACAGAAAGAAGAGTATTACGATGCCTTTATTTGAACCGAGTACCATAAGACATAATGGATTAAATGTTCTTCAACTTCATTTATTTTTCTAATTTTTGTATTTTACCTCTTACGATATCTGAAGTAAAATTAATTTTGAAGTCTTCATGCTTGTAATTTTTTATTGAGATTAATTAGATTGAGTTAGAAGAATCAGCGAAAAAAAAATAAATAAACTTAAGTAATTATGTGCCCAGGATATTTTGATCACACTTATTATACCCGTATCTAAGATTTTATTCTCTAATCTATTCTCCGGCATTTTGTTACTTAAAAAAATTTCCTAATTTAAAAGTAAATGTATCCAAGTCACTAATAGAATAGCAAAATAAAAGCGAAATCGTAAATTTATTTAAAATTGTGCTAAAAACGAATCTGTTCCTTATTTTCAGAGATATAAATGATTTTCTATTTAAAAAACATATACTTATTAAAAGTAGATAATTATAGGGAATAAATGATTATTAAAAGGAATAATTCAATAAAATTTTGGGAATGAAAATCAATTTTATTAATTAAAAAACTATCTCAAAAGTTGTTTTGATTTTCAATGATTTTTCCTTTCTTAAATTAATATAAAAAATATGAAAATTTAAAAATAAAATCAAAAAAATTTCCACATGTCACAATTGAAGAGAATCATATCTGAAATCAGATAACATTAATTATTATTCGATTAGATAACTTAAATTATTATTAAAAGGAATAATTCAATAAAATGTAGAGAACAAACACTATGTGAGGAACCAATTTTACTAGTTTAAGAAACTGATTTGATTTTCATGGAATTTTTCTCTCTTAAATCAATATAAATATGAAAATTTAAAAGTGAAATTAAAGAAATTTCCACATGTCACGAATAAGGAGATTCATATCGGAAATTAGATAAAATTTCACTCAACTTGAAAACAATATTTATTTATTTTTCTATTTAATAAATTCTTGTATCTTTTATAGCAGTTATAAATATTTTTTCTCATACGTAATTTGCGCTTTTATCTTTCTAGAAAGTGAGCAATGATTGTAATATTTGGTTAATATTCTTCATATTTATTTTTACTTTGCTTTTACACAATTCTAAAAGTCTTGCATTTATTCTTGTAAAAAATACATTATGTTTCAATTATCAAATAATTTCAACTTTAACATGCCAGGGTGAATATTTCCTTTTATTTATTTAATAGCTAGTACCCGGCGCGTTGCTACAGAAAAAGAAATAATTTGAGAAATATCATTGAAAATTTTAAACAGCTATCTTGTTTAATTTGGAACGATGGAAAGAATAATATTTATTTTCTTGTAGACTTTGAAATTGAACATTTATAAAGAATGAGTATAAATAATATACCTTCTATTTTTCATACTTTATTATTTAAATATACTTTAAAGTAGACAGTGTTTTTTTTTCTTTTTTTTTCGTCTTCAACATAGATAAATAAATTTCTTGGTTATACACCCCGTGAGATCCAACATACAACTGGCCTTGTGAAAAACATTGATTTTTTAGGTTCAAAGCAATAAACTGGCAAAGTCTTATCACTATTGGATGAAAAGCCCGATAGCGCATAAAATACGAACCAACAAAGATTCATTTTTATATATTAGATATAATTATGCCGGCGTCCTGGCGTAGGGGTAGCGCGTCTTCCCCGTGACCTGGACGTCCTGCATTCGAGTCCCGGTTCGGGCATGATTGTTCTTCCTGTTCTATCTGTGAGATGGGTGAATGTGCCCCCCTGTAAAAAGGGGTTGTGCAAGCGAATGTGATGCGTGAGTAGCTAAGACGTACTCTTGCCCTAGTTGGCGCTACTAAAACAAGAAACGCTCCCTTGGCTTAAAATCACTGACTTCGTCAGCGTGCTTGTTCATGGTAAGTGCCATTATAAACAACAACAACAATATATATAATTATTGTACTATGGATTATAATCATCACGCAAGTGCAAACAATAAATTGGCAAAGATTTATATCCATCGGATAAACAGTACGACAACACATAAAATACGAACAAACAAAAATTAATTTTTTAATATTAGATAAAAAATATTGGAGTTTTTAAAAGTATTAAAATATAATTACATATAAATTGTTTTTGAAAATTACAAAATATATCCACGCATTTTGGCATATTTAACCGACAATAGAATTATTTTGCCTCTTTATATTCCTTCCTTTGATAATATGAGGCCCTTTATGTAAATGGAACAACCGTAACATCAGAAGATTAGCATGGCCAGTTTTCATCATATTTCTGCCCATTCGAGATTTGAGAGTTTATGCGTGACAGTGGGAAGACTGAAATATATACGATGCAAAGTCTAGTTTAAGATATAAAGTCCCGTTTACATGTATGTTAATGCCTGGTTTACATGCAACATATTATTAACATCCCGTTTACATGCAACATGATACCAATTTGGGATGAATCTCGTAATTCCCAACTAAGTTATGAGTTGGGATACACTTTTCTAATTTTCGAACTACAGCAATAAGGGACGTTGAAGATAAAGGGATTGTGAATATTTCCTACAATAATTTTACGAATATGTAATAGTGCTTTCCTGCAATTTCGTACAATTTTTGAAAAAGTGAGTAATTTACAAATATTCTTAATGGATAATTGATGGATGCCAAGTCAATGGATTCGAACTTTGCAACAAAATTCGCAGTTTTGGTAACAAAATTGCTCTTGAATTTTATCTCTATTAAAAGACGAGATTTAGGGATTGTGAAAATTTATTCATATTCGAGGAACTATATGAGCGGAGGCACTTCAAGAGCATAAATTCTCTCTTAGTAGATAGAATTTGACAAAGATTTCTATAGTTGCTTTATGATGGCAATTATCAGTAGTTGGTGCCTACGTGTGCTATTTGGTTGTGGTTATTTACATCTGTGCTCTGTTTTATATGAAATAAAATGCAATTATATGTTATCAAGCTTGTTGGAGTTCTCACGCATACTAACATATTGGGCATTTCAGTAACTATATTTTCGTGAATTAACTCTAACAAATTTGGAATATTTTTCGTAATAGTACATTTTTAGATAAAAGCGTGTGATCTGAATTTTAATTTAATAAATTTTAATTACCGTTTTTCAATTAATTTTAGTGAAATAACTGAAAGCAAAAAATATGCACGAATGTTTTAGAAGACATTAATGAACTAATGCTAAAAATTATATATACTTCACTTTATATTTTGCAGTAATGCTGCACGTATTAAATTCAAAAGATACATTTCTGTAATATAGTTCTATCTTCAGCATTCTCATGCCGATTTGCAATAGGCATGTTTTAGGCTGAGATTTATAAAGTAGTGAAAATAATCAAACGCGTGTTATTTTTATCTTCTATTTTGCGAATTACGTTCAAAGTTGGACGCAGGTAAAAAAATATTAAGACAATAACCAAATTTTTTTCATTCATCTTTTTAATTACAACTTATATACATTGGAAGGTAAGAATAATAATAGACAATTTCGATAACTTGGTGCAAAATTTGACTCAGATATTAAAAAAAACTGGTAATTAAACGAGATTATAAATAATTTTTTATAATGATATTCATATGCACGGGCATAAATTGGAAGGCAGACGTTATATGGAATTGGTGAGATGTCTATAATTTGGGGACCTTAAACCAAATTCCTTTTATCTATATCATGGAATTTCTGAGTGCACAGACAGACAAATAATATTTCATTTTTTTTTTATTCATAACAATCTAAAACGTAAAGATTCACTAAAATGTAAGCTCTATATTGGCTTTCTGATTTTTATTTGAAACGTGAAATACAGGATGTAAAGAAGGGATTTTCTTAGTGATAACTCGTTTTACATCTTGAACTCCTAATTTGAAACAGAAACTGTCCCGCTAATGCAGAATCTGCACGGCCTGTTGGGCCGAATCAGTAGTGAAAGGGTAAATAAAAAAGGAGAGCTTCAAAATTTCTTTGACAATTACAGTATTTTTCCTTCATATATCATCAAGCAAATTTTACACCTTTCAGTTTGACAGCTCATTTTAAACGATTTTAAATAACGATTTTGAAAGACGGATTTTATCTTTTCATGTGAAGATATAAAATAACACGATATATATAACTACAGCTTTATATAGCTATAGATATAGTTTTATTACCATATGGAAACTCTTTAATTTTAATAGAAAGTGCTACTTTCGTGTAAAAATTGCTTTTTTACTGGGGCTACTTGAATTCACAATTTGTGGAATACTGAATCCGTTACTATCAACATCTACCCTTACCGAGTGTTAGATGAATTAAAACATCACAGGAATTTTATTCATTCATTCATACGATGCAATGAATAAAATATGGAGTGAACTGTAATTTGAGTACTTCTAATTTTCCGAAATGAGCATGTCCTGAAGTTAGGTAAATGGAATAGCAATCAGTATTTCAGATTCCATGGAGTTATTCGTCAAATGATTAAAGTCATTTGAACATTCTGATTTATTTTATCAGAATAGCTTATAAAATTTTAAATAAAGGATATAAATTGATGAAGCTTCAAAACCAAAGATTGGTTGTATAATTCGAATTATGAATCGCTTAGATATGATATTTTGTGAAAGCATTATGTTATGTATTTGCTTTTAAAGTTCACAAGGCATTCTTATATGTAAATTTTTACAAAGTTTTCTGTAACGTTATTATATTGCATTGAAACACTTTTCCAAAACTTCTCATAATCAAAATATGAATTAAATGCGTCATATTTTTAAATAATATATTTTTCAATATAAAATAAAATAATAACAAAGCATAAATAACCAAAAAATAAACTTTTTCTGATTCAACTTCTTTGTTGAAATTTTCTACATCAATAGAGATGATTTCTAAATAAAAATGTATGAAATAGGTGTATCACATTTGAATCATACCCTCTCCCTCAAGATGATATTTGCTCAGCTGAACACTCTTAGTCAAAATGTTTTGCACACGATTTCAAAGGTTCAGCCACGGAAATAAAATTTCTGTTTGAATTTGTCCCTAAATTTGAAAACTATTATATAAAAGAATGAATTGAAAAATGATTTTTTTCTGAAAACACTGTAAATTGATTTTTATAGTATATACATAATTAGAGATATATTGATTTATGCAGTGCATCAATATATATGGAATATCTATGTATTTAACTTTTTATATTATTATTAATAATTATCATTCGTTTTTAATTGTATTTCATTTTATCAGTTTTACCAACTATGGATGAATCACTTGATTAATTTAAATAAAAACAGCAGCTTACATATACAAATGGAGGATCGAATCATTAGTTTAAACAATTTTAATACAAATAATATGTTTTTAAATTTTTTATTTAATTTAAATTTAATTTAATTTTTCAATATTTTTTTTAAATTTTTAATTTATTATATAATGCAACATAATATTGAGATAGGTTTAATTTAAATATAAATTAGTATACCAAAAGCTTTTATTATGTTTCATTGTACCTCTAATTACTGTTGTATATGTGAATGGAAAAAAAAGTATAATTTTTAAACAGGTTATTGAAATGCAGAGCAATAGATTAAAGTTGGTTTTTTTTATTAGCAAAACATCATATGAAAGAATTATCACAATTATGTGAGGCTGCATTTTTTATTTTCACATAGATCTAAAGTCCATTTATGTGCTATTTTCACAAAGAAACTCCTCTGTCTATTGTTTATTTTAGGAGCCTCTTTATTTGTTATTTTCACAAGGGAACTCCTTTATGAGTTATTTTCATATAGACAACAATATAAACAAAATATAAAGCCTTTCGCTTTAATAACTTTTCAAGTTGATTTTTTAATCATTAGGTTAAACTATATATATTATTTCTCTGTTTGAAGAAATAATAATATATAATTGTAAATGATTAATAAAAAAAAGAACCGTGTATACACCACTCAAAATTAAATTATACAACTATTATATCAGTACGTAATTTAAAGATTATGCATATTCAAAGACGGTCATTTCGAATTCATACATAATCTAAAATCAAGGTAATTTAATGTCATATTTAGAAATACAAAGAAATAATTTAATTCTAGTCAACAGAGGTTTCTTCGTTTATCATGTGAAAACTGTTGTATGAAGTATTATTGTCTTCCAAATATTGTTATCATAAGTTCTATTCCCTTATAAAATTCGCTTAAATAAACTTCTTCAGTTTTCCTTTTCAATTCATTAATTACTTACACGCATAACTGATTACAATAGTTAGAATACAGTGAAATAAAATGAGATTATTTGTCATAGAAGATTCCATTAATATGAGCACCAAAAGTGAGAAGAGACAAAAAAAAATCTTAAGCAGACAGTCGCTTCAATGCTGATGATTTGCATTAATTCTGGTTAAGTCAAAAAGCAGCATGATAAAATCAGTGGGTGAATAATCTTTAAGAATTGCGGTATGTGATATTAATGCATATGATAAATCAAATAAAAGAGATGGCGATTTTCTCTGATGATGATCTAATTCCTTCATTAGCTTCTTCGCTGATGAATCACATTTATTATAGGGAATAGCAAGTTGCATTAGTCAAATAGTTTTCATATATATATACTTCTAAGTACAAGAATGAAAATCAAAACTTATAGTATTTCTAAAAGAACCATTAAAAAAACGAACGAAATTATGTAACTAGTCTGCAGAAATTGATCAATTTCCATAAATATAGAATAAAAAAATGTTAGATACAGAAAATTAAGTCAGTTGCAATTCTATCAACAATGAATTAAAAAGCTACATTATGATAAAATAACATATACTCTTATCTTATTATTCATGGAAATGAATTTGGGAAATAAATTTAATAAAAACATTTTTTTCCCTTCATTTCATAGTATATTAAATAATAGATTTCTCTTTATTTTAAATATTGCTTTGTTTTAAGTTTTTAATTTATAATCCATTATTATCCATATTATTTAACCATAAAACTGCAAATTTATTACCAAATGGCAACATGTATAAGAAATTAAAATAATATGTACTCTTATTTTATTTATCTTTTATCTTATTATTCCTGAAACAGAATTTATAAAGAATAAATTTAATAAAAACCTTTTTCCTTCATTTCTTAGTATATTAAATTATAGATTTCTCTATTTTTTTAAATATTGATTAGTTTTAATTATTAATTTATAATTCATTATTATCTATATTATTTAACCATAAAACTGCAAATTCAGTACAAGGTGGCAACATGTATATGAAATTAAAATAACATGTACTCTTATTTTATTATTCCTGCAAGGGAAGTTGTAAATAATACATATAATAAAAAAATATTTCCTAATTTCTTAGTATATTAAATAATAGACTTATCTTTAAATTAAATATTGCTTAGTTTTTAAGTTTTTAATTTATAATTCATTATTATCTATATTATGTAACCATAAAAGTTGCATATTTATAACTAGATGGCAACGTGCATATTAAATTAAAATTCAATTCAGTTAGTATATTTATGGATAAATGAGTTCTGAAAATTTTTACAATTGTGTAATATCATTGGGAACAAACAATTAAGAAATTTTTAGTGCTCTAGTGTATCAAGAAGTGAGTGCAAAATTGTATGAAGTTGCATTTAAGAGCTGAACAAAATAAATAATACTGTCTTGATTTGTTTCATTTTTACCTTTCCTAAAAACCAAGTAAAAATAAATCTTGTTAAATTGTCCAGTTTAAGAAGAAGTATTATTGTTGCTATATTAATTTATATAAATTGTTCTTTTATAACTAGTGCGGCGATATGCAACCATAACTGTGCCATCTGTAGTGTTATGTTATCAACTTTTATTAGATTTCATCTTTGGGCGATAAGAAATTGTCATTATGGATATGAAGTCTATTTTGGGCCATTAATTGATCCATGTATTTATTAAGTGCATATAGATTACTTCAAAACGGAAATATTGTAACCATCTCTCAGTTTTTTTATCTGTTCTCTAATGTTTAAGATTATTACTGATATCATACTATATCATAGGTTAATATCATTAATAAGTTTTTAGAAAATTTCACTAACACCAAGAATTTTCTCATCACAATGACTTTATAAGAGATACTTATCAGGTGTAAAATCTCTTATTTTGCATGTTTGTAAAATTTTTTGCATTTTAATATATGGTAACCATATGTAATCTGTATCATGCTGCATTTATGGACATTTAGATTGGGCTTGAAATAACCACTGCATTGAAACGAAATTAAGTTATATTTAAATGTGATTTGGTTACTTATAAAACAATGTTTAAAATAGTTGCATGTTTTGATTCTCGCTTCACTTTGCAAGAAATTATTTGCAAGGTAGGGAAAGAAGCGTTTTTGATAAGCATTTATGGACCATTTAAATGTTCATTCGATATCTTTCTTATTGAAATCGTAAGAAAATTTTTAAACGAACATTGCAAGAAAATGATTTCAAATAATATGATATCATAAGTTATATTGAAATAATAGTCAATTTCTTTGATTTTTCAACTGAAAATGTTTTTTATTGGGTACTGATACTGAATTGCTTTCAAATCTGATTTAAATCTATGTGCAAAAAGATAATAATTTTTTAAAAAAAGATTAATACTCATTACAACATAAGAAACTATAATAGAAATATTTAATGTCAATGAAAAATATCTAAATGAAGAGAAAATACTGAAAAAAAAAACAATTCTAAGTAAATGGCATAATTTTAGCGAATGTATTTACGAATCCTAACTTCGAACACAAAGGTATCTTTTTAAATCTTGCTGTTAAGATCACGTGATATTTATTTTTATTCTCGTATAATTAATTGGATAATACATTTATTATTTGTTTAATTTCACGTATTTGATATTTACTTTTTTCAAGTGATATTTATTTATATTTTTTATCGTCTGTTATATCAATTTGATTGTTTGTTCTTATAAAAAATTGGCAACATGTAAAATATCGTTTGATGCACAAAAAATGTTTAGAATAATTAATTTTATTTGTTTTTGTAGTTCTAAAGATTTTGAAAAATATGTTGCTTGGAGAGCTCGTAGCTCAAGTAACAAATAAACAACGTATATTTCTTTTTTAATCCAGTGTTTTTATTTGCGCAGCATTTGAGAAGTTAATATCCTGTTTTTTATATTCTAGTAATTTCTATTTGTTACACTTACTCTAGTGTGAAAAATTCTGAACTCTTTTCCATCATTTATTATTATTTTTTCATTCACAGTTTAGTATAAACAATAGTTGATTATAATATTTTAAATAATGCAGCGACAAAAACTTAGAACATTTTAATTATATTGACCAAAATAACATTTATGTCTTGCTATAGAATTATTGTTGGGTCGAATATTTCCCAGCATTTTTTTAGCATTTTAAGTAAGAGGTTGTATGTTTAGTATACGTCCTCTTGAAAAATATAAGACTCAAGATGTTCCGTGCAAAGCAAACATTATAATGCCGCATTGAAGAAAGACAGTCGAATCTATATGGCCGAATGGTCATGGCACTAGTATCATAATCAAGAGACATGGGTTCGAATCCCGCTAGAGATAATGCGATTAATAGTATATGTAAATACTTAATTCCTTGATTTTATGTCTACCGTTATTTCATGTTCCAGAAGAAACTGGGCATTTCTTTAGTTTACCAGACAAGTGTTCTGGACTTTTCTTACTGTCTCCAGAAGAGTATTCTGGAACTTTCTCTGCTTGTATAAAAGCAGAAGATTTGTCAGTTATTATGTTCTGAGTTCAGTTAATAATTTGGTTTAGCTCTAACTCTTGTGTGTGTCATTCAGTTCTATTCTATAGTTCTACGTTACGTTCTTTGGTGGAGACGTCGGGTAGAGATTCCAGTCAGCGTGGAAACTAATTTACGAAGAAGCGATCGCCTTAAAGGCCTTGAACCAGAATTTGAACTTTACTTCCCATCACCCAGAAAGACAAGGAAAATGCCCGTGGAACCGGAAACTAAACCGGTTATCCTGACATCAACACAGCCACAACACAGGAATCCTTCTGTATTTAAAGGAAACGTGGAACAAGACCCAAACAAATGGTTGAAGGAATACGACAGAGTGTCAAAATTCAACAGATGGTAAGACATGACTTGCCTCGCAAATGTGTTCTTTTCCCTCGATGGCACAGCGAAGCAATGGTACGAAAATAATAAAGATAAATTGACCTCCTGGGATATTTTCAAATAAATGTTAAAAGAGGCATTAGGAGAAACACAACACTATGTAAAGAAGGCAGAAGATGAGCTCAAGTATAGAGCTGAAAAATCTGGCGAAAGCACGCAATCATACATCCAAAGCGTGTTGGGATTATGCCATCCAGTCAAACCAGATATGTCAGAAGAAGAGAAACTGTCTCATTTGATGAAAGGAATCGCCGAAGATGTTTACAAGGCTCTAATGATTAAAGAAATAACCACGACAGAAGACTTTATTAAATGGTGTAGAAAGATCGAGGAGATGCAGCAAAAGAGGATCCGGGGTAGGAAATTTGAAAGGCTCCCAAATGTGGTACCAATGGCTGCAATTGACCAGCAACTGGATCTAGTATTACTGGTACGTCAAATAGTACGAGAAGAGATCCAGCGCCTTATATCTCCAGTAGTTGATCCCGAACTCTAAGACAAAGGCATTGAAGAAATTGTTTGAGAGGAAGTGGAAAATGCTTTGGCTCCTTTGTCACAGACAACACCAGAGTGGACAAAGGTCAAACCAAGACGCCAACCTACCTATACTGACGTTGTCAGACGACCTACGCCCGTAGCACAGCAACCACAGAGGAAGACAGATGTCTGGCGCACCCCTGATAGAAGACCCGTCTTTTTCCATTGTAGTCGCCTTGGCCATGTAGTTCGACACTGCCGAGATCGCAAAGCTATTGAGGGAAATCGGGCTAATAAAAGAGATTTCAGCCATCCGCCGTCGAATGAAGGACGCTATGCCGGCTAATACAGTCGACCAGCAGTCCGAAATTTGTCGACCAGCCCATCACGAGGACGATCGCCGACACGTCGCTATAGATCTCAGTCGCCATATAGAAGATCCAGTCAATCTCCTAACCGGAGAAATGAGGAAAACTAACCGGTGCGGCCTTCCTTCAGGGTAAGGCCACTAGTGACAAAAATCCTCCGATATCGCAACATTGTGCTTCAAAGATGATCTGAAACAACATAGAAGTAATGGTCGATAATGAGCCAGTACCTGCTCTTGTGAACTCTGGAACCTCAGTTTCTGTAATCTCGGAAAAGTATCGTCACCTACAGAAGAAAGTTATGTTTCCCACAACTAACAATGTTATTTTAAAAGTCACCAATGGAAATTACGTGAGACCAGTGGGAAAATGTACGCTTCATCTCGAAATCAATGGCCGACCTCAAGATTTTGAATTCATTGTTTTGACGCAATGCAGTCACGATATCATCCTTGGTTGGGACTTTTTGGACGCTTCTCAAGCTGTTATAGATTGTGGCCGTTCGGAGCTCATGTTTCAAGACGTCCTTCGAGAATCCCAAACTCCAGACTCCAGCCATTTATTCACGATAGAAGTCTATACAGAACCTCCTCGTTCTATCAGAAAGATTACTGTCTTAGGCCGTAAGAACCTACGAGCTATCGACGTAATAGTGGAGGGAAATAGGATGATCCTCTTGAATGACGGATGATTCCTCTATAGTAGACGGATCCTCTATAGTAGACGGATGATTCCGTCTACTATAGAGGATCCGTACTAGACGGATGATTCCGTCTACTATAGTTACGCTCCTTAATGGTAAAGCCTAACTATGGGTTGCCAACGGACAAGGGAACCTCAGATCATCCCTAAAGGGATGTGTAACGGGTATGCCGAACCCGTACGCGAAGACTGCATAAATACTGTAGGCGAAGGATGGCTTTATTCCACTACCACTTCAAAGGCAAAGTTGTGTGTTATCGACTGTACCACGATGATAGCTCCGGATTTGAGAATCTACCACAAAGAATGTTGCACCTACTCCAGAGGTTTTCAGATATTTTCGATCAAGAAAGGAAGTCAACTCAATGTTAAACACCGAATAAACACAGGCAACTACTTACCTATCAGTCAGAGAGCTTATAGAGTGTCCCCATCCGGACACCGCATTATCAGTGAGGAGCTAACCAAAATGTTAGAGAAAAACATCATTCAACCATCAGAAAGTCCATGGTCATCTCCAGTCGTCT
This sequence comes from Argiope aurantia, assembly GCA_026543865.1. NCBI lineage: Eukaryota > Metazoa > Arthropoda > Arachnida > Araneae > Araneidae > Argiope > Argiope aurantia. The sequence goes on along the minus strand of JAPMOR010122649.1, from coordinate 235,779 downwards.
TGGTCAGGAAGAAAGATGGAAGTTGGTGTTTTTGTGTTGATTATCGCCGACTCAACAAAATTACCAAGAAAGACTTGTATTCATTGCCACGTATTGACGACACCTTGGATTGCCTGAAGGGACAAAATATTTTTCGTCTATGGATCTCTACTCCGGTAACTGGCAAATAGAAGTTAATGAAGCCGATCGTGAGTAAACAGCTTTTATAACACCTGAGGGATTACACGAGATTAAAGGGATGCCATTTGGCTTATGCAACGTTCCTGCAACTTTTGAAAGGATGATGGATAATCTCCTGCGACATTTAAAATGGACAATGTGCCTTTGGTATTTAGATGACTTTGTGGTGTTCTCAGAAACATTCTATGAACATCTTCAGAAGTTGAATACCGTCCTTCAGTGTATACAGAACGCAGACCTTATCCTTAATCCAAAAAAGTCGCTTTGGAGCACAAGAGATCCTTGGACGCCTAGTATCCAGTGATGGCGTACGACCGGACCCAGAAAAAGTAAAGACCGTGAGTGACTTTTCCGTGCCTAGGAATATCCATGACATCAGAAGCTTTCTAGGACTTTGCTCTTACTATCGCAGATTTATAAAGGACTTCTGCCATAAAGCCGAACCTCTACAATTGTTACTGAAGGGGAACGCAAAATTCTATTGGGGACCTGAACAATTGGAAGTTTTTAATAACTTGAAGAAAGATATTACCACCGATCCTATCTTAGGCCTTTATGACGAAAATGCACCAACGTAACTTCACACTGACGTGAGTGGCTACGGAATCGGCGCAGTATTAGTTCAAATACAAGATGGGAAGGTTTAGGTTTAGTTATATTAACGTCCAGTTTGAAACAGCACTTGGGCTATTTTGGGACGGACCTCGTAATTTTGAGCCGCGGTCAGATGACGAGGACGACGCCTGAGCGGGCGCCCCCCTCTCCACACCACACCAGCGGGAGGACGTTTGGTCAGGACGGATTTAACGTGCAACAGACCCCCTTACACGACTGTTCTTCGGTGAAATCGGGACTCGAACCTGAAACCCTCCGGTTCCGAAGCCGAGACCTTACCACCAGGCCACCGCTCCCACAAGATGAGAAGGAAAAAAGTAATAGCTTATGCCTCGCGTACTCTGACGAAGGCTGAGAGAAACTATTCCACAACTGAAAGAGAATGCCTTGCGTCCATATGGGCTATAACTAAGTTTCGGCCATATCTCTTTGGAAATTCTTTCAAGATCATAACTGACCATCATTCCCTGTGTTGGCTGACAGGACTGAAGGATCCCTCTGGAAGACTCACTAGATGGGCGCTGCGACTCCAAGAATACGACGTATCAGTGGTGTACAAAAGTGGAAGGAAACACAAAGATGATGATAGTCTGTCCAGAAACCCATTGAAAGTCGATGCCTCATGGTCTGGGGACTCTATAGGTGCCACTGTATTCACTAATCTCTCAGGAGAACAGATGAAGGATTCAGAATTGACAAAGAGACCAACAAAGTACCAAAACAAGTAGGCTGTGAAACTTTGAATTAGTTGAAGAAGAAGAAGAATTTTGATCTGTCCGGAAGGAAATTCCTACCAGTGATCCCGAAGCATTTACTGCTCAGTATTCTAGAATCTCTCCATGACGACCCTACCGCTGGGCATCTAGGATTCACCAGGACGTATGACAGAATAAGAAAGTGATTTCATTGGCCAGGTTTGTACAGAAATGTTCGAAGATATGTGATGCACTGCCTAGAATGTCAAAGGGGAAAATTTATTCCTCAGAAGCCACCAGGTCATCTCGTGCCTATTCCACCAGCTGCTGCTCCTTTCCATCGCATCGGAATCGACCTTCTAGGACGATTTCCAAAATCTGACGATAGCAACAAATGGATTGTCGTATGCACCGATTATTTGACTCCAAACATCAGATAGTGGCATACGAACCAGGGGATTTAATGTGGATTTTTATTCCAGTTCGAAAAAAAGGACTTTCCGAGAAGCTCCTCAAGAGGTACTTCGGCCCTTATCATGTTTTGCGGCGGTTGTCCGACGTCACTTATGAAGTAGCCGATTTTATCCTAATTCAGAAGGCGGAAACCGAAGGAAGTTGTCCACGTTTTACGTATGAAGCCATACCATGACCTAGAAGAACAGGACAACCAACATTCTTATAAAATAATGGAGGTTCCGGAAAGAGACATTTCTCAAAAGACTACTCACCGTGAAGACAGACAACTTATACTGGCCCTATGACTCGATCGAGAGCTAGAGCCACACAATGAAATGTCATAACAGCGAGACGCTGTTCTTCTAAGGAGGGAGCAATGTCGCATTGTAGAAAGACAGTCGAATCTCCATGGCCGAATGGTGATGGCACTGGTCTCATGATCAAGAAACCTGTGTTCGAATCCCGCTAGTGACAATGCGATTAATGGTATATGTAAATAATTAATTCCTTCATTTTATGTTTTCCTTTATTTCATGTTCCATAAGATACTGGACATTTCTTTAGTTTACCAGACAAGTGTTCTGGACTTTTCTTACTGTCTCCAGAAGAGTTTTCTGGAACTTTCTCTGCTTGTATAAAAGCAGAAGAATTGTCAGTTATTGTGTTCTGAGTTCAGTTAATAAATTGGTTTAGCTCTATCTCTTGTGTGTGTCATTGAGTTCTATACTATAGTTCTACATGACAATATTTATAAATATTTCAAGTGCACATGCCAAAATTTATACTTAATAAACCTTACATCTTCTGATATTTTGTGACTTAAATTTAATATGAGACAGAGAAAAACAATATTTCATTCAGATGATGAAAATGGAGATTATTTTTTCAATAAAATGCTTTTTATATCTAAATACTCCGGATAAGTCGTGTAACCACACACTCACTACTTCGCTCGGCTAAATAGATGCACTGGGATTAGATCTGACTGACCAGGAATTCGCGACATCATTTGCGGGAACAAAGTTTGAGTCCTAAGGACCATCACAGGCCACAGTACAACCCTTTCTGTGGGAAGTACGTCCCATCATCGATAGGAGGTATCTGACCCTCACCATTTACGTACTCACCAGGATGGCGTGAACCAACCACTATACTAAAAGCTTATCATCCTCATTTCTGAGGTGGTCCTCGTTGAGGACTATAGTTCCAGTAAATTTAGTGTAATAATTTCTCTACTTTAAATACACTTACATGAAATAGGTAATACGTAAATATTATACATAAATATTTTCTTCAAGAGGTATTTCGAAAGTCATGTGATCATTTTTTCCTACTGCTTTTCCTTTGTTATCACTCTTTATATTTAATATTACTATTTATGCTAATATGAAGAAAGAATATCCAACTACAATTTTGCTTTCTTCCATTACGATTTATGCATTCACAGCTGTATAAAAGAGATGCTTTATAATCCAAGCAACAAAAATTTTCCCCCCGAATATTTTATTGGCATAATACAGAAGGAACTTTTTTAGGAAAGCCAATACTTACAAAAGCTGAAAGTTATCGATGAGTCTACCTGAGACTAATGACTGCTTTGAAATGCGAGATTCCTTTTAAGAAGCATCGTGTTAAAATAATTTGTTTCAGATGAAAGCGACCATTTTTCTACATAAAAGGTGTTACTGTTTGGTTCTGAGAATGCGTTATAGGTCTTTTCTCAGAATTTGGCTCCTTCTTTTGTTCATTCAATGAGGCATTTCTGAATTCTGGCACTTCATATTTTATATAAATTTCAAAAAAATTGCCTCGGTGAAGATTGGAAGGCAGATAATTAAATAAGATTTCAGATATATTCTTAAGCTTTAAATAGTAAATTTCTTAATAATTTTAGAAAATACTTGATAAATGCTTATAATAATTACAATGAAGAAAAAACGTTTGGATGTAATGATTAGTTAAATTCATGAAGGAAATTTGAAATAAATATCTTTTAATTTCTAGAAATCAGATGAAAGTTTTCAACATTTTTCTAATATTTTTTAATTCTATAATAAAAACAATTGAATGTATTTATAAATACCAGGCATATATAATACTAAATCTCACAATTTTGATGGGAAAACTGATTAGTTCATTTGTTATTCAAAAGCGAATGATGGCAGTTATGCATTAGTTTTTTTCATAAGTTATGTAACAACTTGTTAAATAAATATTTTGGTTTCTATAATAGTATTATCAACTTATTATGCTGTTAATGAGAATTTAATAATTATTAATTAGCTATTGATTGTCGTATTTCATATGATAGTAAGGTGATCAAAGAAAATTGAATTTCAGATAAAAACATCCATTATTTCCACATTTGTAATGAAAAAAATAAAGCGTCTAGGTGAGAACAATGTATCAAGATGTTTTCTTTCAAGTAACAACCAATGGGGTGGTCTCCCGAAAATTTTCTCATATACTCATTAATAAGTCTATTTCTGTAGTATTAACAGCGTGCCATCGAAGTAAAATTATAACAAAAAAGCTAATTAACCAGGGATCTTCGGTGATTCATCGTCTAGGAAGCGAAATGATTGATATAGTACTAAACAATCACGTGCGATACTTAGACGTCTTGTTTCAAGCAAACTGAAACCAAAATTTGATATCCAACTGTAACTTTGATCAGAAAATCGCGTACCAATTTCCTCCATTTAAGATAGTGCATTTTGTAGCTTTGATATTTATATTCTTATGAAATTAAAGAATGACAGATGAGCATTTCGAAACGAATTTTGTTCCAAATTTGATAGTCATTTACACTTTGTATGTTAAATCGATCAACCAAATTTCATGTATGAATTCTCTTTTTTTTATGTAATTGTCGTGTTCTGTTATATTCTGTCAGCCGGTCAGATAGATGTTTGTCTGAATAAATTTCATTCAAAATTTGATGAAAATCAACAAGTTTGATCAATACCCTATATCAAGACTTCATCTGTCTGGCTTAAAGCCCTTTTGTACAATCAGTTTCATAGATAAATGAACAGAAATAATTCTAAAAATGTGTTTTTCTGTTTCATAGAGGTCAAAAACATAGAGATTCATCAAAATCTGGAAAAAAAATTTCTTTGGCTATTACGATATTTACTCTTCATAGACTAAGTATCCGAGAAAGTAAAAATCGACGCCAAAAATGGTACCGCGGTGGCCTAGTGGTAAGGTCTTGGCTTCGATACCGGAGGGTTTCAAGTTCGAGACTCGATTCCACGGAAGAACCGTAGTGAAAGCTGGTCTGGTGCACACTAAACGTCCTCCCGCTGGTGTGGCGTGGTATGGAGAGAAGGGTGCCAGCTCAGGTGTCGTCCTCGTCATCTGACCGCGATTCAGAATTATGAGGTCCGTGCGAAAATAGCCCTAGTGCTGATTTAAAATTTGACGTTAATATAACTAAACTAAACAAACTAAACCGGGCTGATAATGATAATGTAAGGAACTTTACTGATAATTTAAGCAAGCAATTTGATTAATTAAGGCTAAGTAACTCACAACAACAACCAAAAATAAAAAAAATAGTACAGGTTTTGACAATCGAAAATAAAAAAGTACAGGTAAAGGATGTCGTGTGTGGTTTGGAATCCTTAAAAACAGGGACACATGCTTAATTTGTAAATTTTGTTGAGCATCTCATTTCCTAGGAAGATACAAGAATTTTACGTTATGAAACAGTTACTTTGCAGCATCATTAATTTTTTAATAAATTATGAAGATGATGGTTTTAATATGTGTTTTAATAATGAATGAATATTCAGTCATGATATATTTGCAAAAGAAATGGACTTTTGCAACATTTCGAAATATTGCATGTGAATGCATGCATTATAAATCCTTTTTCACATTGCGAAGCTTTTTAGAATTTTTAAGATTATATATTTAAATTTGCACCATATTTTGAATAGCGTGTGATATCGAAAAAAACTTTTAAACCTAACTTATAATAAATAATTACATATACTCATCCGAAAAAACCTTTGAATTAGGTAGCATCTTCTGCCATAATGACGTATGATTTTGATTTTATTAATTGTATTTTTAACTTAGTAACAGAACATGTATTAAAATATGCTATTCTGAACCAACGGTTAGATTAAATGCAATATAATATATTTAAAAAAAAATAAAAGTACATTTTAAAATCATAACTTCCATTAAATATTGAAGAAAATAGAGCTCAAATAATTGTTTTTCTGCTTATGACAAAGTATATATTTAAGAAAATAACTAAGTATATTACTAAGAAATATATTTTAATTGTCTTTTTGTACAATTCCAGACAGCAGAAATTCCATAAGATTTCGGTATTTCCCTATAGTACAGAAATATATCAAAATAATTGAAATCAATATTAATACGAAAATTGAACGATTAATCATTACTTGAAAATAAATATATGAAATCAGAAATGAAATATTACACTTATGATATTAATACTGATGCTGAATAATCATTGCTTTCTAAGAACATTTAAAGAAATCAACTAAATGCATTGTTAAATCTGTGCTATAGTTATTTCTGAACTAGTGGGAAATTATTATTGAATTACAATTGGAAATGTATATTTTTCTTATCTCTATAGGATAAGAATATTAACTATATTAAATTGGAATTTTTCAGCTTCAATATATTTTTCAAAAATAGTACTTTCTTTAAAAAAATGAAGCAAACTTGTTAATCTATACTTATAATAAAGCTCAATGTGTGTGTGTGTGTGTGTGTGCTGGCGCTCTACAGGCCAGACCATTCAACCTACAGCTACCAAATTTGGCACGTGTATACCTTGGAGGCCGGGAATGTGCACCTGGGGGTTATTTTTCGAATTTTTAATTAGAATTTTATTTATTTAAAAATTAAGCGAAATTTTGGCGTGTTTCTGCTATAACTCGCGAAAATATTACCGCACGAAAAAGATTTTTACATGAAGTTAAAAATCAAAAATTTATCTTTTAAATGATACCAATATTTTAACCTTAAAATTAAATTTCTATTTTTAATGAATTTTTAAAGATATATTTTAACTATATTTTTCAACAATTTTTTTCGTACAAAATAAAAATAAAATTTAAGCTGCACGAGCACGTTTCGCATTTATTGATTAAAGCTCCAAATAAAAATTAATTAAATCTTTTTAGAAATAGAATCTACAAAAATATAATTTTCGGAACGTGTCTGTAGGAAATAAAACAAATATGAAATATTATTTTTTCTAAAAAATAAATTCAAGTAAAATTATTTTATGATCTTTTACACTCGCTATATTATTAATCCAATTAATCAGTTTTATTTTAAGGCAAGTTTTGTTTAATATGAACAGGATATCCATTCAAATCAGGGCCACACAGCTAATTTGTAAACCTTTAGTAATACACAGATGTGCTAAAATGGTCTAAATGGAAAAGGATTATATTTTATGTAGTTTGATTTAATAAATGCTCTAATAAATAACAAATTTTTTATTTTACATAAAGCTTCTGCTGTGTAAATCACGAATAACAAAATGTTCTTGAAACACTAATATTTTAAATAAAAAGAGTTAATTTCAGATCAACTAAATCAATCACTTAAACTGACTGATTTAAGAAAATTTGAATATCACTATTCAATAAAAAAAGGATAATTTTAGATTTACCATCGATCGTTTTAAAGAAAATACGCCAATCAGGGCGCAGGTTTCACAAGATTAATTGGCCTAAGATTATGAAAATGTTGAGGTTTTCTAAATTTTTAGCACTCAAAACTTCATAAATAAGTCTTAGTTGATCGTGGAAAATAGAAACATTGGTGTACCCAGAATATTTCTCAGAATATGATACCTTACTGCATTAAGTTTAGACTTCAAAATTTTTGAAATATATTTATCGGCCAGAACAAAATATTATTATTGATTTCATTTCAATCCTTTTGAAAGCAAAGCTAAAAACTGAATTTTAAGCACAATCTGAGAAATTTTTGTTGAATTATTGTTTGAGATATTACATAAATTATGAAAAATATTTTGTAGTTCACATAAGACTTATAAGCCGAGTGATTCTGTTTGCAATACTCATATTCAATAATAATAATAATAAATAAATAACAATAAAGATGATAAATAAAATAAAATGCTTGGTTTTATTAAAAAATATCTTTATATTAATTGCAATTTCATCATTTCCACTTTAAATTAATTTGAAGTTTTTCCGGAAATGACAACAAATTAGCAAAATATATATAGTAAATTGAACGAAACGATCTAAACAACAGTATAAGTTAGGTATGACTATCAATATTTGAAGATTAAAAATGTTTTGTTTGAGAAGCTATTAAGAGACCAGTTACTTAAAATATTTAATTGAAAATTGTAGCGAGCGGTATACTGGCGAACCGGCTGGCCACCAAAGTCGGCTAATATTAATATAAATGTCTCTTCCTTATGTCGTGATGATTGAAAATAACAATTAAGTAGTGGCAAATAATTCGACCACAAGTTAACTATTATTGGAATATTCTGGAAATTATTATATTTTTTGTAAAATCTAATGAATATAATGTAACTTGATTCTAAAATTATATTTTAATATTTACAACATATTTATAGATTCCTTGAGTACGGTTATAAAGTATACAGAAAGTCATTAAAGCATAAGCATCAGTTACATATTACAAAGGTGCGGTTATAAAGTATATGAAAAGTTGTTAAAGAATAAACACAAGTTACATATTAAAAGAGTGCGATAATTAAAACATAAAAAAATTAGAAAGCACCAAAGTATATTTTCAATGTTCTTTTTGATGCGAGATTAATTAATTCATTAATTGCGCTCTATCTGAATGTCTTGATTAATTGAAAGTAATAAATCAAACAATAAATTAGTAGCACTATTTGAAGCCGACATAATTTCATAAAAACACAGAACAATAATTAATTAATTACATTATGAACGCAAAGTTTAGGAAACATATATTACTTTTATTCAAATATCATAATTAATTAGGAATATTAAAACCGTTTATTGAAGTTAATCATTGAACTTTAGAAGAGATTATGAAACAGAAGAAGCACCAGCAAAGGAGACACAAATTGGTTATTAAAGACGGTTGGATAATCAATCAAACAATATTTTGTATATTACTCTTTAACTTTGATTTAGAGAAGAAAAATAACTACAAGTTATCAACATAATTAGCAGATACTAACAAGGGACAATTTATATTAAGAAAACATTGACGAAGTAATTCTCTTGATGTACACATTTTTAAGTATTATTCCGTAATTTTTAAATATGAAACTTCTGAAACTTCATGAACTCACTTCAAGCTCTCTATGTATTGGGGATTGAAATACTGAAAGTCGAAATCATTATTTAAAAATCTTTTCAATGACATCAGTTTGGAAAATTCTTTCAAATAGGCCGACTCATTTTCTGTTTTAAGCAAACGTTTATGATTATCATCATCATGCAGCAAAATAATAAAATTTTCCTAATACACAGATGGAATTTCAATATTAACTTAATAACTCTATTAAGAGAACACGTTTTAACGAAATAAGTTTTTTTAAAAGGAAAAAAAATCATCAGAGTCAACCAATGCTTAAAAAGATTCTACGCACAAAAAGGTAAAAAAGACCTAAGAAGAAAAATTAAAGTATCATAAAATTCTTTTTTTAAAAAAGAAAAAAAAAAGGTAAAAATGGAGATCCACATTACATAAAAACGGGAGAAACGATTTCATTCGCTAAGGTTTTGCAGCCATTAAATAGGATCTGAAAAAATATATCTAATATACTCGTTTCATATCAAAGATAGGCACTAGCCAAAAGAGAGAGAGAGAAAAAAAAAGAGAATAGATTAGTCGCAAAATCTTTGCTCGTCTTGCCAAAGTGCTAGACGCGAATGCTTTGGGGAACGGCGTCTCTCCTCACAAAGGTGTCGCTTTTTTAAGATACTAATGATAGGAGCAACTTCGGTTTAGGTTTTACTACTCGAATTTTTACCAAAGAAATGGTATTTCACTTTGCTAAGTATATGATATCTTTTTTTAACAAGTAGTGTTACCTGTGTGTGATGGAGATGAAATTTCTTTGAAAAATATAATTGAGAAATGTGAAGGTCTGTCTGTCAGATTTAAGTTAACTTAAAAAGCGGTATTTATTTGAAAAATTAAAATACATCTAAAAGCAATTAAGTAATTCGAGGCATAGCATTAATTAGGAAACTAATTTTATTGATTTTTATGTGTTAATGAAAAGCGACATGCATTTTTTTTGGTTCAACTAATACGATGTAATAAATTGCAAATGAAAATATACTAGCTATGCTATATCATAGATTAGGATGCTCGATGCATCGGAGTTTTTAACTATCCAAATAAATTAAGAGGGCTAAACTTTTAACTGTAGACAAAAACTTTTCTTTGATGTTTTCTTTATTAGGATGTTGGGTTGTAGAAAGAATTTAAAACTAATATGTTCATATAAGTGATGACATTATTTAGGTTATTAATTTTATTATTTTAATAGAAAATGACGAGATATTTTTTTGTCTAATTAAGGAGATGTAAAAAATACAAGCGGCAGTGGACTAACAATACTGTATCATCGATCGCACATTCGAGGCATCGAAACTTTTCATTGATCAAAAATATTAAAATGGTCTGTATTTTAAATTTAAACAAAACCTTTGCACGAATTTATATTATAATTTTTGATAGTGCTTTAAACGAATGGAAATATTTGCGTAAAATATTTATTTTCGATATTTATTAAAATAATCATTAATTTATTTAATATTAAAAAGATTTTTTGAATTAAATGGATTAAGTAGTCATATTAAAAGACAAAATATAATATTAGGAATACAAAAATCAGCAGTGATCAATAAAAATTTTCCCTGAAAATATTAAATCAAATTACAATGAAATCTGAACATTATTATCTGAATATTATTATAATACAGTTATATTTAGTTGTTATATAAAAATATACAGAATGATAATACAATGGTTATATTTTAAAGTAAAGTTATTAAAAATCTGAAGTCATTTGGAACCATATGTACAGGAAACGGATCTGTTAATCAATTTTATAGTCTCACAATCTCTAAATATGTCTCCCACTCATCCGTGGAAGGATTATCCGTTCAAGGATAACCGATACAACTTATTTTTTGAAAATTTTCGTAAAATAATCGGAGAGATCTGCTGAAAATATTTGGAATAATTTGAAATATATAAAATCATGAAATATCAAAATTGTGGATATGTTGACATGGAAATATAATATATAATTATTTTGTACTTTGAAACCATGAAATTTCATATTGTTATATAAATGAGTTTAAGTATGCTCACATTAGGACAAAGTAGGACGGTTGGTAGTAGCATTCTGTAACTTATGTCTGTTATTCAGCTTTATAATTTCGAGGTATATTATATAATGTATCTTAATATAGTGTAGCAATTATGCTTTGATTTCCATTTGCTGTGCAATGGTCCTGTAGATAACGTGTACAAGAATGCTTACAATACAATTGGCTTTACAAACAAAGTTCGCATAACCATTTATGTCATAGAAATAAAATATGTCACAAGCTCTATTATATTTTAGCCAAGTGATTAGAGTTATATTTATTGATCTATGATAAGAGATTAACATATGATAAGCAATTTAAGGATGTGAGCATAAATGCTAGATTTCATAAGATTTTAGATACTGGTCATTTTATAAAGTTAAAGAATTTATCAAGATGATTGCAGAGTTCCGTAAAAATTTTGTTAACTGTAGCCTTTGCAAAATATACTCTTTTTACCAGCTTATTGAAATAAAAATAAATAACAACACTCTATTCAGACTGTAATTTTTGCTGGCTTTTTGATGCTAGTTTTAAAATTCAATATTGAAAGATAAGATTCTTCGAATGATTTGAGGCACTTTGAAAATAAATTAAGTAATTAATATAATCATTGAATATGATGAATTTGCAGACATCGGAATTAAAAAGCTATCCATAGTAATCAAAAGACAATGGCTATTTTTTGCATAAAAATAACAATTTTATATCTCATTGTTAATGGAAAGAGAATGATAAAATGTTGATCTGAAATTTTATCTTGTTATTCATTTAGTTAAAATATAAACAGTCAAATTCCAAATAACTTGATTGTTTTATATTTTTATTTCACGACTATAGGCTTTCTTCAAATTTCCATTAAAAAGGGAAATATATCTTTTGGAAATATGCATTGTTCTTCTTAATATAATTTTTAAAAAAATGAGTGATTACTTCTGGGGAAATAAACATCTGAACTCATATGAAAGATGCACAAAAATAATATAAAAAATAACATATAATAATATGTTTAACATTTAAATAAGGGACATAAAGCTGAAAGAAATCAATTTTGAATATTTTTTCATAGCTTGTTGACACACAAACAGTTTAACTCTAGTCGATGCCCTGGAATTAGTGTTATCAATAAAGAAAGTAATCAAAAAATAAAGAAAAACTCTACATCAAACTTACATTCCTTACATACCTTAACACTACTGAATAAAAGAAAGACTGTAATGGCAATTCAGAGGACGGCGGTGGAATTAAGGACTAAAGTCAATTAATCCATAGCGGCATTTTCTCTTCAAATTTCCACAACTAAAAAGTAGGAAAGCATTTGATTGCATATACCAAATTTTAGATTTCGTTTACCTTACTTACCTAATCAATATTTTGTGGAATCACGTTTCGAGCCTAGAGCACTGGAACCCAAAAATTGAGCCACTGTTTCCAGATCCTTCGTATATTTTCAGGAATAATTTGTATTAGCTATTGCTTGTTAATAAATTTTGGTTTTTATCATGGCAATTTTAGTCAAATATAACTTTCTTGCTTCATTTGATTTCAGAACATGATGCTAATGCGAAATTGTAAACAAACAAACAAAAAAGACTTAACTAAATTTATTTATG
>JAPMOR010122649.1:195843-218494 GCA_026543865.1 Argiope aurantia | reverse complement strand
TTATTTAAGAGTTATTATTAATGATTAATTTATTTAAGAGTTATTCATTTAATATTAACAGTATCGAATCAAAAAGAATCTGCTGGACTTTTTTTGTTTCAAAGCATAAATATGAGTGACCATAGTAAAAAAAAGAAAATATTTGGGAAATTATATTTTATAACTAAATGTATTTGAGTGTATTACTGGTAATTTCTGAAGAGTTTTAACGTTATTTATAAAAAATTGCATCAAGACATTAAATTTGATATCAATTTTTTTTCTCAAAAATTCACTTAAAAATGTCCATTAATTTATTAAAGGTAGTGCACAACATATATTAATGATTTATTTAATAACTTTTTAAGAAATGGAATAAGATTTAAAAGCTTTGAATAAAGCAAAGTTATTCACTATGAATCGAAAGAAAAAAATCTGTGAAAAAATAGAAATTTCATGTTAAAATACGATTTATAATTCAAGCTATTTTGTCACTTTATGCCTTTAACAATATAAAGTACTGGATTGCGATTAAAAATTGAAGAATAGAAGAATATTCATTCTACATAAAAAGTTAATTTCAAGTCTTGATAAAAGTAGAATACCTGCGGAAATTTTAAAAGGCTATTTAGTGCGGAATTTATTATTTATTTTTGTTTATGAATGTTTACCTTAAAAAATGAATTGTTTTACAATTAATCTGATACCTGAAGTTTCAGTGCTTATTATGCAAAAATGAAGTAACAAATTATTGTTTCTAAACCTGTTACACACTTGCATTTCACAGAGAAAAGAAAAGTTATTTCATTCTGATTTTGGGTTGAAAATTCAAAAACTACATTACCTTATATTACTTTTAAAATTAGATTTAGATTTTGGAAAAGTAACTTGAGAATCCCATTAATTTTTTGGAACTTTTTAGTCTTTTTTTTATTTTTTTCATTTTTTAGAATGTCTGAATCGTCTTCAATTTGCAGTATTTTTTCCAATTTTTTCTGGACGAGTTGTTTTGATATATGTTCTTTATTAAAATGTCTGAATCAATTCTTAACAATCGATTGGTAAGGAAAAGTTTACAGTTGCATAATCTGTCAAGGAGGATTTTTACTTTTTCTAGGAAGAAATAATATCTTCATCAAAACTGCTCTTCGAATTTTATGTGTGATAAATTGGAATTTTTTCTTTTTGTCCTCACTTTTTTTTTTTACCTCCCTTTCTACATTTCCAGTTTTATGATATGAAAAATCATAATTCATCGACATTTTTGTGCAATGCAGTAACAAATAAAAATAAAGAACCCAATATATATATAAATAAAAGATTAATAAATAGATTTAGAATGCACATAATTTAAGGTGTACATACACACTAGAATTTTTTTTTTTAATTTTAACTTTAAAAATCCAGTTTTTTTACAGTAGGTCATTCATATATGTTTAAACTCATTTCAGTGAGAAAAAACCATATTACACTAATTATTAATTAATTAAATAATATTTAATGAACTAATTAGCATATTTTTTGAAACATGATATCTTAAATTTTAATTTGTACAGACACACAATTCTAGTTGGAAATTATGACTAATATTAGTCTTCATATTGTCTGCCTCAATCAAGTTATAAAAATATATAGTTTTTTTAAACAATTTTTTCATTAACGATGAATAGAAAAAGCGTAATTTTTTCTGTCATTTTAACTTTTAAATAGCTATTACTTCTATAAATATAACTTTTATTGAGACACAAAACATCTGCTATTTCATACAGATTATTTTGATATATAAATAACTGTATTTGGTGAATTTCTTGTTGAGTTATAATTGTTTGAATGGAGCAACATAGTGGAAAAATATCATTCTTCATAAAATGAGTTTTAAAAACACCGTAACTAGAGTTGTTAATGAAAGCACCTCAAGAAAAATAATTATAACTCGAGAAATATTTCGAATATTGACAGTATCTTGGTATCGTTTGAAAGCTAAAGGATCAGAGAACATTACTAAGCAAGAAAAAAAAATTCGATATTTTGAATGATTTTCGAAGTTTCAAGTGTGTACATACAACTTAAATTTCATAATTCATACAAATACTTGTTATTCTGATATTAATTATTGATCTACGGATATTCTTGCTATCCATCAAGTAAAAATAAGTTATAAGTAAAACACTATCTATAGAAGCTTTATTGTCTTGCTTTCATGGGCACGTCTTGTAAATATGTTGGATATAAATATTTCATAGAAAGCTATCATTCATACTCATAAAAAACAATTATTATAATTTTTTCAATATTTGAAAGAAGCAGACATAGTCTTTTTATCTTCTTACTTTATGGGATAATTATTGTGCCCCTATTTTAAAAAGTACCCTCATTTAAGAATACTTCTCTTCATTGTTCTCCTCTTATGGGAACGGATTATAGAAATTCCACTTCATTACGTAGCATTAAATCATTCTATACTCTGACAACTATTATATTTTCTACAAGAACTGTTTATATTCCTTAATATTCAATATTAGACTTGCATTAAATTTCTAGACTTCCGTAATTCTAAAAGAAACCAATAGGTGTGATCTATCGGAACTTTCTTTCACTGCCTAATAAAGATTTTGACCCTTCCCTCTTATAAAATTTTGAAACTTAGTCAAGGCCGCATATGTCTTGCATATCTTTGGAGAACGTGGCTATGAAATATAGATTGCATTTTTATTGCAGCAATGACTCTATATATATTTGGACATCTTTCTTTTATGATCGATTGAAACTAAAATTTGACACAGAATTACAATTGTAGTTAAGAAGATTTCATATCTAATTTTATAGATTTAAATCACTCCATTTCTGAATTATAGCGTTTGCATTCATGCAAAAGTACAGACAGCTAAATGACTTTGATTTGACATTTTAAAGGATTTGGTTCCAAATTTGATAAGAAGTTACATTTTAGATGCTAAGTCTGGTCTCTAAGTGTTATCTAACTAATCCTTTACTTTTTGTAGTTATCGAATTCATCTGTACACGAGCAATCACACAGATGTCCTCTAAATAGACTTGATTCGAATTTGATAGAAATCTACAAACTTATACAATCTAAAATAGAGATATAGAAAACTAAATTTCGTATTCGATAAAGTAAAAAGGCGTCATTGCATTCAGCACCAGCAGAGAAACAAACTATTAAAAAATAATCATTATTTTTTACATTAATAATGATTGTTAATGGAAACGAGGCCGGGATAGCCTGGTTGGTTGGGCGTTGGATTCGCATCTCTCGGGTTGTAAGTTCGAACCTCGCCGGACGAAGACTCTGCGAATATGTGGCTGCTGATGCACCCACAAATTTATCGTGGTCACAAAGTTCTGCATACCGAGAGTAACATCACTGGGGTACTGGTGTCAGAGGTGATCGCTCTGTGATTCAGGTCTAAATTAAAATTTATGGATGAGTAAATGAAATTTATGAATCAAGTCCGCCCCGTAAAAAGGGTTGTGGAGCGTGAGCAGTTAAGACGTACGCTTGACCTTAGATGGCGCTCCTAAAAAACAATAGACGCTCGCTCTCTCGGCTTAAAAATCGCTGACTTAGCCAGCGAACTTGTCTATGACAAATGCTATTACTAACAACAACTAATGTAGATCTTGAATTTGTCATCAAATTTTACATGCGATATAGTAGTAATATTTTATTTAAAATTGCAATGTATAACTTTGAAATTAATTAGATAAAATAAAATATGTTTTAAATGACTCAAGATATATTTAAAAGCTTTATGTTAGCTTATTAATGCTTTTTGGGGGAAATTAGTTCTAAGTACAAAAATCAATTTTTTTTTTCTGTTCCCACTAAGTTACAAAACATATTGCTTTATACATTCTTTTCCTTTCAAAATTCTTTCTAGAAGACTAATTTGTGGACCCTTCCATCATTTTTCTGGTAAATTGTGTCAGAGAAATCTCATACAAAATCAATTTCGACAGTAAAGTTGTGTTTTAGCGAAAAGGGGAATACGTAAGTTCCTAAAATCCATAGAACCTTATATTTATAGCGAAAGTGATTATTTAAGAAAGTATTCAAAAACATTTAATATTTTCTAATCGAATTTCTACTTCTAACAAAATATTTACTAACAATATATATATATACATATATATGAACTTGCATTCTGTACATCGTTTTCATGACTACACCGTAATGCAACTTTCGTTGCCATTTCAACACTCAATTCATTTATTCCTTAGTACGATGTAAAATTTGAATTCATCAAATAAAAGCTTTAGCACATTTTTAGCTTTTGATTCATTTGTCAAGCGTTTGATAATAATTTGCGAATTTCATTTTTTTATATTCATTTAGTTAAAAGTAAATCTTATATAACATAATGCGCTAATGCTGTATATTCTTTTAGATATAATCCTTGTAAATATGAATTATTTTAACTAATTCTTTTAGCTGTTTTCGATCTTTAGATTTATATCTGCATGATGAATACATACATAATGCATGTATTATGCATGTGATACCTAATACATACATTATGTATTATGTATTATAGATTTAAATGTACCCAAAATGTCTTTCGATTTTACTTTTGTAATTGCTTTCCTAAATTACTGTTTTGAAATAATGATACATATTGTAAATGTTGATCAAACTTACTTTCTTAAACATAATTTTAAAATATAATTTCAAAAAGACTATTTAAAAAGAAAAATATTTATTTTTGAATCTAAATTGCGCAAAAACTGATTTATTTAAATCGACAACAGTGAATAAAAATATTTTAAATGGATTTGTTTCTCTTGCTATAGATATAATTATTGCTTTATTCGTGGTTATAAACATACAATACTACCATCTCATTTCTTAATTTCTTAATTCTTTCTGTACTTATATCGTTAGTTTTCTATGAGTTATTAATTAATAAATGAAAATATAATTAATGAACTTTATTTTTTATATTCTTCAATCCTTTAATACTGATTTATATATTATTTATTAATAAATGCAAATAAAATTAATTAACTTTTTTATATTCTACAATTTTCAACACTGATTTCTAAGTGATTTATTAATAAATGCAAATAAAATTCATTAACTTTTTTATATTCTACAGTATTTAACAATGATTTATAAGTTATTTATTAATGAATGCAAATAAAATTAATTAACATTTTTTATATTCTGCAATCTCTTAACACTATTTTGCACCTTTCGCAATGCATATACTTTTTATATTGGTTTTTCAGAGATACATTGCATACATATAGGAAATTTCATAAAATTTGATTTTTAACTTTTAAAGAAAACAATCAAAAAAATACTACCAGCTATCCAAATAAAACTTACTCTTATCCTCATTTTTAAGATGCACAAATTCTAATTAAAAAGATATAATTAACAGAAAACTTCTAGTACGACATCAGAAATCAACCAGTAAAATGCACTGACGGAAACCTAGAAGATTCAATTGAAACAATTTTTCGGAATAGCTGATATGAGAAAATAAGAGAACCTTGTGCTCAGAGGCTTAGAAAAATTCAGACAGTCAAAATTTTATGCTCATTCCGCCCTTTCATAAAATCGTTAAAAAAAATTGTTCATCTAGCCATGACAACTAAACTCAACCAAATGGATCAACATCACTAATACATTTCTGACTTGTTGATGTGTATTATTTACTTGTATTTACTTATTTAATTGCTTTTTATTAAATTATTATTATTATTTATAACCATTATTCTTTATTATTATTAACTATTTTTTATTTTTTTCTCTAAATTAATTTTTTTAATCTAATATAAAGTTTTTACTTTTCTTAGATTTATTATTTTTGAAAATGAATTATTACCGTCTTCTGCGTATGTACTACTATGTACTGTATTTATTTCTTATTTGTATTTTCTTTTTCCTTTTTTTCACATCTTATTTCTAAGTTCATTTTACATTTTAATTTATTTTTTGTTATTAATGTGTTTATATTTATGCATATTATTTTTTATTTTGTTTTATTTGCTTTTTTGTGAATGATTTTCGTTTATATATTGTGATTTTATGTTGAAGAATGTGTATATGAGCTTTCATGTCTTTATACTCAGGACTTGCGTTGAGGTGACTTGTCGTCTGAATTCTGAATGGCTTCGGCACCATCAAAATTATTTGATTTAATTTCTGCATACTAATTACGGGTGAACATGGTAATTTCTTAAAATATTTAAATAGCGAGTATAATAAAAAGTAACTTTTACGGATCTGGAATGGACAGTGGCCCTTCTGTAATCAGATCTTGACACCACAATTTATCGAAATTGAAATTCTCTCATCAAAGTAATGCCAGAAGCGTTGAAATTGTAAATTTCCTGATCCTTAATTATGTGGTGTAATTTCTGAATAATAATTAATGAATTTCAATTTTCACGAAAATTTATTTTTATTTATTTGAAAACTGAAACATATTTTAAATCGATGCTACTATTTTAAATCGATTATAAAGCCGTCAATCTTTACCTTTTAATAAGACATTTCATGTTTGGTTATAAAACAATATATATTGGAAAAAAAGAAGACCGAATAAAAGATGAAAAAATTCATAAAAAATAAAATGATGATCATTTCAACGGTACCATTTTCGTTGATGAGCTTCTGATAGTCGAGTGTAATATAGTTATTTTCGGGCATAATAGAAGAAAATAGATAGTTTGTTCTTCGTAATATTAAGAATTCATCAGATGGAGCCTCATTAAAAGGACATCAGATCGGTGCTAAATGGTAGAGGGAAAGGAATCCCAAAAATTGATATTTCGGATGAGTGGTAAGAAAAATCCGTCTGAAAACGTAGACTAAAGCAAAGTACTCTTTTATAGAAAATTAGATTTTGATAGTTTATATTATTGTTCTGAAGACCATATAATCTGGCCATATATTATTGTTCTGAAGGTCATATAATTCGGCCATATGTTATTGTTCTGAAGGCCATTTAATTCGGCCATATGTTATTGTTCTGAAGGTCATATAATTCGGCTATATGTGATTGTTCTGAAGGCCAAATACATATTTTAAATACAAAAAAGGATATTTTTCTGGAATTTTTTTTAATTATCTGTAATTAAAATAACATATTAATTGCATGGAGTTTAATTTATTTCTGTCCATTTCTTTTAAAAGTATGATACAATTTATGTCACTAAAATTGCAGTAGTAATACTTTTGTTTAAATCTTGAAATAATTTCAATAATAGGAAACGGCCTGACAGAATCATAAATATTTTATCATGATTTTAATATTGCATTGAATGTATCCATCTAAAATATTTCAAGCTTTTCACTTTCATTCTTGAAGGTTACAATACAACTTGCATTTTCAAATCTGTTTATTAAAATGCCAAGATCATTTTCTGACGTTTTTCATAGTATAATAATACAACATAATTGAGGCAAATTTTAAGGTTTAAATAATTTTTATATTTTTGTGTTCTGTCTGTCGATAAATTAGGGAACTAATCATCTTGAAAATTATAGTGCCAAAATAATTAATGTATGCTAAAACAAACCGACTTTTTAAAAAAAAATGTAAAGAATTACATGATAATTGGAAATAAGAACTATATTATTTGTAAAATGCCAATATTTTTAAAAGTTTTAAAAAATTTCGAAATGAAAATTCTTTTGAAAATATTAAGTTAAAAAATAAATGATGTAGTTTAGAAATATTAATTAGAATTTATTCATACATATCCATTCAATAAAGATGTGCTTGAAAAAAGCACAAGTTTTTAATTCATTTTCTGCAAGCAAGTATGAAAATTATTTCTAAATCAGAATTTTTTTATGAACAGAACGGAAACGAGGCATGTTTAATTTACAGAAAAATAAAATATTTAAACTAAAATAATTTAATTTCAATATTTAAGAATACAACTGAATAATAAAATTGTAAATAAAGGAATAAAAATTTAAGTTATTTAAATGTCTATCATGCTGCCTAGCTAATATACACGCTATAAGTGCCATAAATGGAAGGCTCTTTAATTACGATTCCTTAAATTTCTTCCAGAAATATCTGGATGACGCATAAAATGCAATAAATATAAATGAAATGAGGGATGAAATAGAATGAAGAAAAAAGTTATAACGTGGCAATTTTCTGGAAGTATTACATTGCTAGAAAGTCCTTTGATTGATAATGGTTCTTGAGATTGATGATGATTGATGAGTAGTTTGATTTGACTCGTGTCAGCAGATTCTTCTTTATAAAGCATTGGACAAATACAATTATCGTTCCTAAAGCAGTGCAAAAAAAGTTTTGAATAAAAAGGATTAGCGCAGAAAAATTAATTCACAGATTAACTTCACCAATCCTATCACTCTATTTGATGTTTCATAACATCCAGATATTCTGAAAACTTAGTATTATACCTACTTCATTAATTAAATTCTTATAAATTATCATGATGAATAATAAATTAAAAACATAAAGTAATTGTTTTACTATAAAGAATAAAAAAAATTATTTCATTTCATATTAAGTGCATTAGGATATCCTCTGAAATGAACAATTCGTATTCTTTTAATATCATTGAATATATATTTTTTTACTTTGAGAATTACAGCTATTGGAAAACTATTTTCATTCCAATAACATATATTATCAAAGAAATATCTAGATTAATATTTAAAAATAAGAATATAATATGAGAATAATTTGGCAACTTTCCACTATAGATTCTTTAAAATTCTTCTGATAACCACTGTCTTAATATGAGAAAGCATCCCACGATTGAGGAATCAGTAAAAAAGTTTACGAATTCCGTCTCCAGGTTTCGCTTTTAACCAGTATTATTCAAAGATGATAGGCATACGTGCTCTTTAGCAATAATTGATCAATGTAGTAAAAAATCTTGCAAGATATTTTCCTACTCTTCTTGCATGCTAATAATGAATACCAACCAGTTCTTCCAACCGGAACTTGATATATTGAAATTAAATTAGTCTTCTTTCTCAGATGTTTCTTATATGCTACAAAGGTCCTTTTTAACGTCAATCTTCGATTAATTTTTAAAAACCAAGTGAATTTATATTTCCTTTTTATTAATGTTGAGTAAGATCTCATATTTTTGAAATAGGATCAGATGAAGTAGGTGGCATCAAAACGGGCCATCACCCTTTCCATATATCCACACCATGCCAGATGGAGGATATTTGAATATTGATGATTTTAACGTACCCTAAGTCGGTGATATTGAGGGTCTTCCATGGAACCTGAACTCAAACACACAGTCTTTAATCAAGCAATCAAAGCTCTTTTATGCCAGAACTCCATATAGTTTAGAAAATTTTGTATAAATCAAAATTTGCTCTGAAAATATTTTTCAAAAATTGCTCCGATGTATAAAAATTCCTCTATATTGGCATACAGATATATGTTTATCATTCCGTTTTTGTTTAAATAAATAATCTATTAATTAAATTTTTCCACAATTATTATTTTTTCAGTATAGTAAGTTATTTATTAATAATTTCCGAATATATAGAAAATAGAGAAAATGATTTTGCTTTTCTCTATTTAATTCTTTGAAACTTTCATTTTTCTTAACGGAGAAAGTTGTTAATCCTTATATTAAAGCTTAAGCCATATAATGATGTAGGGATAATGATATAATGATGTACAGACTAACAGAGAGGATACAGGACAGGGCATTATGTCAATATCGTATGAAAATCTCGAGATCTTGAGATCAGATGGTCAAAGAATTCCATGTGTGTGAAAATTTTCTTGAGGGCTTTGGAAGTCAATAAAAAATATATACAAAATTGTCCGGGAAGCTTTTGGAATTAAACTGTGTGGTTATATGATTTTATGTTAAATGTAATTTTCAGTAAATAAATTTCGTTAAAAAAATAGAAGGATTTATAAATAGAAATCGTTATTTAAAGCATCCATGATTGCAAACCATGAGCATTAAATTTACAGCAAGCTTCTATTATATAAATATATAGAGAGAGTAAGTATATACATATATCATATATATAATATATTATAACTTCTTAGATAATATATAATATAGAGTGTTTGTTTATAAACTTGTCTTGGTTAGACTACATAAAAAAGATATTATGAATTAGATAGACTGGATACATAAGATTACAAAAAAAATGAATTATAAAATTAAGTCACTTTATTTAATTCTTATAACTAATTGAGTTAAATGGAAAAAAATATCAACCAATTCTCTATAACCCGAACATTTGCTCAAATGTGATCAACCACATGGTGGTATTTCTATTAATTAAAAGAAATATTGGCTATGATTAAGGGATGTCATATCTCATGAACTCCCCCAATTTCACCCGCCCATGTTCAGAGGGGTTCTTAATTGGATTGGGTGAATACGCGAATTATTAACATAATGCGCAATATTTATAGAAAATTGAAATCTTAGGAATCGACAGATCTTGAAAGTACTTTGTCTTATAAAAAATTTAAAAAATAAATAATAATTCAGTGATTATCATATTTTTGAATCTACTGAAGGCAAAGATATTTCGAAAATGATGTCATGAGCGTAACAGCCAAATATCACGTTTCACAAAAATTAACATCTCTCTTGAAGATAATGTTTCCTATTAGCTTTCATTGTCAAGCATAGAAGTCCATTATTTTAATTAAACTTTCATTTCGATAGTATAGCTAAAAATATTAATTTTCGTGCCTGACTCGTAGTGATCGTAACATAATTAGTCCATTTTCCGTCGTAAATAATTGATTTAAGTGCCTTCGGAAAATGCAGATGCTTCTGATTTTTGTTGAAGCTTTAATTAGAAATCAAAATTTAACATAATTTACAGTAATGATTTGCCTATTTTTTTTCTTAGAAACATTTATGGGGAATTAACCTCCATTTCAAAATGACTGATGAAATGTGTATAAGAATTTTTTTCAATTAATCCAATTAGGAATTCAATATTTGAAAATTCTTTAAGTTCAAATGCAGCGAATGATAGAAGTATACATATACAATTTGAAAGGTTATATATTATTTCCAAATTTCATAAGAGTAAACTTTCATACTTATATTTTATTAGAATTCATATTTATTAATCTATTATTTATTAAATATTGAATAGGATTTTTTTAATGATAATCCTTTAGTGTCCAATGAAATCCGACCATGCTTTCAAGTAAATGTTTCTTATTTCTATAAGTAACCACTTTAGCAATTAGGAATGAAATCTGATCCATACTAATAAATAAAATTAAAAACATCTATATCTATACTTATAATAAAGCTCAATGTGTGTGTGTGTGTGTGTGTGTGTGTTGGCGCTCTACAGGCCAGACCATTCAACCTACAGCTACCACATTTGGCACGTGTATACCCTGGAGGCCGGTAATGTGTACCTGGGGGTAATTTTTTTCGAATTTTTAACTAGAATTTTATTTATTTAAAAATTAAGCGAAATTTAGACGTGTTTCTGCTATAACTTCCGAAATTATTACCGCACAAAAAATATATTTACATGAAGTTAAAGATCAAAAATTTATCTTTTAAATGATACTAATGTTTTAATCTTAAAATTAAATTTCTACTTTTAATGAAGTTTTAAATAAATATTTTAACTATGTTTTTCAATAATTTTTTTCGTACAAAATAAAAATTAAAATTAAGGACGTTTCGCATTGATGGGAAAAAATTGGCTTTTTTCAAAGTGTTGCCATCACATTGATTAAAGCTCCAATTAAAAATAAATTAAATCTTTTTGGAAATGAAATCTGCAAAAATATAATTTTCAGCACATGTTTGTAGGAAATGAAACAAATATGAAATATTATTTTTTCTAAAAAATAAATTCAAGAAAAATTATTTTATGATCTTTTACACTCTCTATACAGGGTGTTTATTTAGTCCCGGATCCATTTTGATGTTTAATGACTCATAAAATAATGAAGATATAAACAAACTCATGGCATTTATTGATGGAATAACTCATATATTTTCCTTTTCAGGTTTGAATATTTTTACTTTTGTAAATATCGTCGGCACGTGTTTTTAATTTCAGATAATTTCATTTTCCAGGCTAAATATCTGTACTTTTCTAAATATCGTCTGCTTATTAATTGCATTTTTCTCTCTTTTGTTTTTGGCAACTATTGAAATGTTATGTTTACTTTTGATGTGTTTGTTCTATGTAGTACTTTTGTATGTGATGTTTTATTCGAGCGGATATTAAGGAGAATGCATACACCACAAGAGAAAGCACAGATTTTATGGTGGTCATAGAGTTAATTTCCAATCAACTAAATCACTGACTTTTAACAGTTAATTTAGGAAAACTGACTGATTTAGGAAAATTCGAATATCACTATTTAATAAAAAAAGGATAATTTTAGATTTTTCATCGATCGCTTCAAAGAAAATACGCCAATCAGCGCTCAGGTTTCTCAAGATTAATTGGCCTAAGATTATGAAAATGGTCAGTTTTTCTAAATTTTTAACATTTAAAAATTCATAAATAAGTCTTAGTTGATCGTGGAAAATAGAAACATTCATTCATTTATTTAAAATTTGGTGTGTCCAGAATATTTCTCAGAATATGATACCTTACTGCATTAAATTTAGACTTCATAATTTTTGAAATATATTTATAGGCAGGAACAAAATATTATTATTGATTTCATTTCAATCCTTTTGAAAGCAAAACTAAAAACTGAATTTTATACTGAATCTCAGAAATTTTTGTTGAATTATTGTTTGAGATATCACATAAACTATGAAAAATATTTTGTAGTTAACATAAGACTTAAATATCAAGCGATTCTGTTTGCAATACTCATATTCAATAATAATAATAATTAATAAATAACAATAAAGATGATAAATAAAATAAAACGATTGGTTTTATTAAAAAATATCTTAATATTAATTGCATTTTCGTCATTTACATTTTAAATTAAAGTTGAAGTTTTACCGGAAATGGCAACAAATTATCAAAATATATATAGTAAATTAACGAAACGATCTAAACAGTATAAGTTTGGTATGACTATCAAAATTTGAAGATTAAAAATGTTTCATTTGAGCATCCTTTAAGAGACCAGTTGCTTAATATATTTAATTGAAAATTGTAGCGAGCGGTAATACTGGCGAACCGGCTGGTCTCCAAAGGTGGCTAGTAATTAATAAATAACAATAAAGATGATAAATAAAATAAAACGCCTGGTTTTATTAAAAAATATCTTAATATTAATTGCAATTTCATCATTTACATTTTAAATTAAAGTTGAAGTTTTGCCGGAAATGACAACAAATTAGCAAATATATATAGTAAATTGAACGAAACGATCTAAACAGTATAAGTTTGGTATGACTTTCAAAATTTGAAGATTAAAAATGTTTTGTTTGAGAATCCTTTAAGAGACCAGTTACTTAAAATATTTAATTGAAAATTGTGGCGAGCGGTAATACTGGCGAACGGACTGGTCGCCAAAGGCGGCTAGTTTACTAATAAGTAGATAGTTACTTTATCTGTTTGAAATTCCAGTAAAATTCAAAACATAGGTGTTCAACGGTTAATTTTTTTAACAAATTTCTGTAAGTGTTTTTGTGGAAAGTTTTTAATTAATAAGTTCAAAATTCAATCTTGTATATTTTTAGGAAAGCCACTAAGTACTAGTTAATAATAATTATTATTATTAAAAATAATTGATTTCTGTGCTTGCGAAAGTTTCATATGCATCTGGTTTTATTGAAACTTTAATTAGAAGAAAATATCTAACATAAATTACTGTAATAATTCGTCTATTTTTTTCTGAGGTGTTTTTTTTTTTTTTTTTTTTGTGTGTGTGTGTGTGTGAAATTAATATTTACTCCATAATAATTGATGAATTTTTTTAATTCGTTCAATTAAGAATTCAATATTTTAAAATTTGTGTACTTTCAAAAGCATTAAATAATAGAAACATTAAGTGTAGATAAATAATTTGAAATGTTATATATCATTCCATAATTTCCTGAGAGAAAATTTTCATATTTATATTTTATTAATATATTTTCATATTTATTTATGATATCTCGCTTTTATAATGTATTAAATAGAGTTTCTTAAATATTTAATTTACTTTTAATGATTTTTTTAAATTTCTATAGCATAGAGCTTGTTTTCAAGTAAATATTTCTGTTTTCTGGTAATAATCACTTTAGCAAACATCAAGGAGTTTTGAACCATGTTAATAAGTAAAATCACTTACAAACTTTTGTTAATTAGCAAATATTTATTTTATTTTGTAAAATTCTAGTAGAAAAATTAAAAAAAAATGTAAAACGGCTACTTTTTTAACAAATTTCATTAAATTTTTACAAACAGTTTAAAAATCTATCTGTTCATAATTCAGTCTTGTATACTATTAGGAAAGGTTCGTACGCCATAATATGCAAGGTATTGAAAATTTTCTATCAAATAGCTACGAATTCTGAAGAATACACTTTTTAGCTTAATATTATGATTCGCATCTACTATGAAATCAGAAAACTGTTTTTAGTTATAATTAAAATTAAAAACAAACAAACAATGGAACTGCCACTTAACACATGTTTTCACAGCATATGATTTAGTAAACTTCGATTCACATCCAGTTAATTCCCGCACATTCCAGTTAATGCATTTTTTTTTTTTTTTCATTTTCATTGTCACTATTATATAAGTTGAGATCAGGTTTTCTTATTTAACTTTTCAACTCCTTGGATTGTGTTGAACTCGTGAATGATTTTGTGTCGAATTGGAATGGGCGAGGATTGAATCTGGAACCTATGGTTCGCAACCCAGTAACATTACCACTATACAAAAGCAATTGCTCGGGTAGCGTAGCTGTTAACTGGCTTATAAGCTATTCACCACAGACTCTCCCTCCAGTGAGTCGGAGGTGAGACGAACGATATAGATATTGATTGGTGATGTATTAAGCTGTTGATTCTAATGCGCCTCTACCCATTTGAGTAACCCAAGCGTTATGGCGAGCGAGCATGTGTGTGTGTGAGTCGTTGCTGCTGCTGCATCAAGTGAATCTGACGACTTTGGTTTTTTGTGGGTAAATGGCGCCACAACAGCTGTACGAAGGTTGATGGTTATTCGTCCGAGGTCACAAATGTGGCGAAATGGAATGAGCGAGGATAGAACCTGGGATCTTTTAGTTCGCAGCCCAGTGACATGACCACGATAGAAAAGAAATTGCTCGGGTAGCGTAGCTGTTAACTGGCTTATAAGCTATTCACCCCAATTTCATGGATTTAATCAGTAAAACTCTTCTCCCCCCATTCTAAATCCAAAAATTAAATAATTACTTTATTATTATTTGAAAATTATGAAGCAAATTTATTTCTAATTTAATGTTCTATTGTTTTCCCTATCGACTCATCGAGGGAAAGCTTAACTTTTCCAGCGAAATATCATATTTGAAAGGTATATGTATATTTGGATAGCAAGTCACAGTACGATTCGTGCACGCTATCCCATAGCTTATAGACTATAAATAGACATTGTAGTCCCGCAGTTTTCATTTACCAACTTTAATAGCTCAGTTTGAGAAAGATATTTCAGACAAGAGTTTCGAAACCATGGGAACAAGATTTTAGATATGCTATATGCTAACGTTTTCTTTATGGTTGGTTAAGACATGATAATAAATCTTAATTTCGGAAGAAATAATTGAAAAGTACATATAAAAAGTAAAATGACTTTATTTTGTTGCAGCTTCCTTTTCAGAACCACGTGTGTTCCGTTTCTAAAAACTTTAATCTGCAAATTAAAATCTTCGTACCAGAATGGGTACCATTTCGTTTTTTTTTTTTTAGTTTTTTTATCTCACTTAATATTTTAGAATTAATTCGAAGTGATTAATTTTTAATCCTAGTGGAATTTAGAGAATTAAAAAAAATTAAATTTAAATAAACAGAATAATGGTGCACAACATTCATATGTCATACATATGTACAACATTTATATTTTATACAGAATATACCTTATCAGTTCAAGGCAAATAAACTGTCACTTTGCTGTCATATTTCTGTGAAATTTCTATTTAAAAAATCTCTACGTACTTTAGTTGATCACGCTTAACATCCAATGCATCATTCTCGAACATAAAATTATTTGCTCAAGTTTTAAAATTTCGCCTTCATAGCAGCATGTTGAAAACTCTTTCAGAGTAAGAAATATATTGTTCCATTAATGCTTCATTTAATTACATTTGAATGTCTTTACAATTTTATTCTCGTCTTAAATAAATATTTTGGAGGATCAGTTAACATCGCTAACTGAAGTTACAGATGTATAAGTAACATAAGAACTTCACTTATTGAGAATTAAAGAATTATGTTCGTGGAAGTACTAGGTGAATTTATTTTCTTTCTATAACTGTTTAATGCTCTTATAATCATGAATTGTTGTACCAAATGTATTTTTGAAATCTATGCTAACAATAAAAAAAAATAAGATGTGTGCATGTTGGCGATTTTTAAAATAAATAATTAGATCTAAAAATATGGTGAAAATATATTTTGGAAGCTAGAAATATGCAATTATGGACAATGTTTTAAAACTTTAATGAATTAATAATTAAAAAGTATTTTAAAGTGTTTTTTATCTTAACTGCTGAAAAGATAACAATACAAAAATAGATTGTATAAGTCTTAAAATTCAAAAAAAAATTCTTTTCAATGCTATAATTTAATTATTATACTCTTTATTATCAATTTTTAATTATTTTAAATGTATTTTTAAGCTTATTTTTATAACAATACATTTTTTTCTGTTCTAAAGAAACACACATTGCTTTAATTGTTTCAACAAATATTTCATGGGAAAATTGAGCTACCATTGTTGAGTGTGACAGCTTATTTTCCAATAGCACGTATGTTTCTGTTTAATGTATAATTTCAACAAATAAACTTTGGCTTTATAAATTAATTTGTTTATATACAGTTCCAGCAAGAAAATTTATATATTATATTAATCAAACTTAGATTTTGACCTAATTTTAAATGAGTTGGCATAGAATGAGATGGATGCATAGTACAATGGACAGAACTGTACAAAACTTTGAAAAAGTACCACATGCATATCCAAATTCGGAATGAAAGAAAAAAAATATTTAACAGAAGAAGCTATTCGGAGTAAGTTATATATTTTATTGAATAGAAAATTTTTACTTTACTTTTTTATCCCAGATAATCTATTGGTTACCAAAGACGGCAAGTGTATAATAAAATGAGAATAGTTAAGAAAGAATTCTATGGAATATTACTCATTAAGAAAAGTAATTAATCTTTAGTAATCATTCTTTTAGCAATCATTCTTTTTATTTCTACTAAATGGGCAACAATTATAATATGTTATTTAAAGAAATTTTCCACGTAAACAAATAGCAAAAATTAGCAAAGGGGATTAATTTTTTTAAAATTCTATAATATTGTATTTCAAAAATTAAATTTATATAAATTCTGTTCTGTCTCTAAATGAAGAATCATATTTATATTACTTTTCAGTATCATTTAAATGTATACAAGAATCATAAAATATCATTTGAATTTTATGTGCAGTAGTAAATATATTTGCTCCATATAAATTAGCTTTAATAGAAATAAAGAATTCTAGAAAAGAAAAAAAAATAACTGAAAAGTTCTTATATTCTTTAAACACGCATCTAACAAGTTTTATTAACAAAGTGCCCAAATGAAACAACTCAGCAGAACTTAAGTCATATTATTTTCTTTCTTGAAGGATTTCTAAAAAGCACTTAAAATCCTAAGGAGCGTTAAGTACTTCTAAGAAATTTGTTAAACTCGAACAAGCAAACATCTAATTTTGTAAAGTCCGAAATAAACTAAGTTTCAGAAAATAATTTTAGGTTACTTTTCAATCGTTAAAAGGGTGTTTACATGGTTTTATGCTATCATTCGAATTAATTGATTTAATTAAGGAAAAGAATAGGATAGTTAAAGGTAGATCTATTTTCATTAAGTTGCATTCATTGCATAAAATGCGTTACACTTCAGTAAGAATTTAGAGCTTGTTTAAACAAACTGAGGAATTTATCTCTGATTTAACAACTAAAGCAAGTTATTTTTTAAGTTTGAAAGAAATTGATTGTTTGCGAGATTTTAATTTATGGTTGGGCTGGCGTAAGTGCTCCATTAGATATCGGAAAACAGAAAACACTTTTCAGGAAACAAAACATCAATATTCTGATCATTTATCATTCAGAAATTCATCAACATGCTGCAAATTCAGTGGAAAGAAATTGTTTAGAGAAACATAAAATGTTTCAACTTCTAGTGATAAATGAATGGAGCCAGAAATAGCATAAATTCTGCATGGGAACTTTCAAGTCTAAAAAATTAATGTTTCATCATTCGTTTCGTAATGAGAGTGAATGCCTGAAATCACAATTTAAGTCATAAATATATTTTTATGCATTTATATGATGATTAATTCCAAAACAAAAATTTTCATTATAAAACAATGATATTTTTTTCTTTCTAGTAGCAAAAATTTTAAATAAGCTTCTAACTTCTTCCTTTGACTTCTGCATTATATTTAAACTTCTACTTCTTTCAAAAGTAGAAACAATTCCAAGAAATAATAGCTAATCTAATATCACTTAATAATATAGATAGAGTGAAAAAGAAAATTTTACAGTAGTCTACATTCATTCAATCATGTTTACTTATTATATTCTGTACATGTAGACAACCAAAAACTGAAAGCGACAAATGGCCATCACAAGGCTTTTTATTATGCTTTCTAATAATACTCGTATTTCTCTCCCTTGCATAAAATTATGGAGAATGGGCAAGGCTGCTCAAATTTTTATTTTCAGAGTCCTATACATAATAGTTTTTTGCTACATAGAGTAATAGGTATAATTTATGTTAATTGCACAATATTGGCGAAACGTAGTCACAAAATATTGATATTTGGCGATGTTTTCCTAGATTAATCGCTGATAAGAGGTTAATACACAAGTAAGATAATATCTAATAAATATTTTGAAGGCCTTTTTGAATTATCGTATTTAAATCTGTAGCAGCAGAGTATATAGTAACGGGGTCAATTCATAGCCATATTTAGTTAAATATTTGATTTAAATCTATATTTTAGATGTTTAATCTCTGTGCCAAATTTTATCTATTTGGAACTTAACGTTTTCTAGTTATCGGATTCAATTGTACTCTGACAGTCGGACAGACAGAACTTCTCTAAATAGATATTGTTTAAAATTTGATGAAAATTTTTAAATTCGGCATTAGGTCCACATACTAAACTTTATTGGTCTGAATTAAAGCGTTTTTTTCCGTTATCAAGTTCAAAGACAGACAAACAATAATTCCAAAAATATGTTTAGAAACTGAAAACTGTTTGAAATTTGTAGATTAAAAATCTTGAGTTCGAATTTTTTGATGACTGCTACACTTTCTCTTCATATATGAGTAAATAAAAATAGACACATTTTTCTAGTTTTATTATCAAAAATGCAATTCTTTGAAATGTGGCTAAAGGTTAGATTAAGTTTTTCCTCTAAAGTAACCCAAAATAACATGTATCAAAATCATTGATGTAATTTTTTTTTTGCTTTTATAAAAAATTTTTTTCGTAAATAAATTTAGCACTTCTGTTTGTCTATTATAAATTGAAATGGCTTTTTAAATACATCTTGAGTATGTCGTTACAAATAAATAGAATCGTAGAAAGCAAATTGAATTCAAACAGGCTCATCATACATTATAAGAAGATCCTACTGGTAACTGCAGCCTTAAGTACTTGTTAAAAGCTTCCGAATCAATTAATATGTTCACAAAAGTATACTTTTGATTAAGGAGCTGCTTCTAAAGAACGAAATTAACAAAACCTGGTAGATACAGATTGTTTTTAACTGACGAGAATGGGGCTGAGAAACGAAATCGAAGTAAGAAAAATAAATTTGCATTAAAAATGCTTCTAATTTAAATACTTTATGACGAATTAATTAAATATTTCTATAAAAGTTTACATCCACAATTTTTATTTCTTAATTTTGTCTTTATTTTTATTTAAAATAAAACTAGATAATCTACACTGTGATAACATTTTCATTTCAAAAATTCTTGTATGATTAAAAGAATAACTTTTGAATTTGTGATCATGTTTATTCATAAACTTTTGTTGTCGAACGAGATTTATACAGATTCATCAAAAGACATTTTAAAGGTGATAATGTTACAATGAAACCAGAATGTAAAGAAATAGATTTAATATTAATCATTTCGTAAGTACATAACACAATTTTATCTGCAGTGTGTTAATAAGCTTTTCACATAAACTTAATAATATTCTACTCTTTGCGTGAAAACTTATTTTAATGGTTGAATTTTATCTGATAAATAAAATGTTGCTAGAATGATGGAAACATTTTCTTTCACCATTCTGAATATTATTTTCATGGTTTGCATCATTTGTAATATTTATAAAGGAATATGATATAAAACTTTAAAAAAATAAAGACTATCAATACTTATTTCCTATAAATATTTAATTGAAGAGTATTAAAAATATATTGGCCTATAGCAAATTATCTTGTACTTTGGTTAGTTTTAAAGCAAATTTAACAATATTAAGAAAACTGCATTTGTTTGTTTTTTGCCAATTAAAAATATTTCGACCACAAGTTTCTTTTTAAAAATGGAATGTCACCTACAAAATGAAAATGTAACTTATTTCATACAATTAGTTTTGATAATTATTCATTTGCAGATTCATAGTAGACGTAAGATAAAGGTCTCTACTGGCATAAAATACTTTTAACAGAAAACGCAGCTTTTGCACATTTTTTTTGGAATTATCTCATTTTTGATGAAACGATGTTTCAGATAATTCAATCATTTTTTTCCTATTTTTACTTATTTTTGAAAGCAGGGAAATGTTACTGAAGATCAAAGAAAAATATTTGGATTTTAAAATATTATTTTGATTTTCATTTCTGCCTTTTTCATTCAAACTGTTTAGCGAATGCAATTTTTTTTTTCTTCTAGAAGATGATTCAAATTGCCGAAAAGCAATGTGCAGTTAACCTTTTTCAATTTATTTCTACAAACATTTTTATGAAACAAGATTGTTTTTGATGGACTCAAATCAGTATTTGTCATTTTTATTCTTGGAACATATGACGGTTAATAATAAAGTCATTCATATTGGGATAATCCGTGCTCCGAACTTCATAGAATAAATTGAAACAATATATTCTGTTCCTCCTATTTGAAACAATCAATCTTGAATATTCTATTAATGTTTTTTGAATCAATTTGGTTACCTAAGAATGCTTCTCGGACGCATTCATCTAAAGGACAGTAATTCAAC
This sequence comes from Argiope aurantia, assembly GCA_026543865.1. Lineage (NCBI taxonomy): Eukaryota > Metazoa > Arthropoda > Arachnida > Araneae > Araneidae > Argiope > Argiope aurantia. Next base: position 197,130 of record JAPMOR010122649.1, on the reverse strand, counting down.
TCTATGAGCGAAAGATCTTAACGTCTTGCACACATTCTCCCTTGTGTACACAACGTCATGCGCGCAATTTTCCTGTAGATTCTTACACAGTTTTCGCTGATAATTGAATAGTTTTCACAATGGTAAACAGTATGGAACAGTCCGGAGTTGTCCTCATCATCTGACCGCGGTTCCAAATTATGAGGTTCGTCCCAAAATAGCCCTAGTGTTACTTTAAAACGTGGCGTTAATAAATGTAACTAAACTAAGCCAACTATTTCTTATAAATATATAAAATACTTAATCGGATTTCATAGATACCAATCAATAAGCTTCCTGTATATTTTAGGATTTATCAATGTATTGTTAGCGCGTCTTAGCAATCTATCTTTATAAAGGAGTTAAACTGTCCTTTGAATAATTCCAAATAAACATTCCTATTCGACTTTTTGTTATTATTTTGCTGTAAGAAATAATGTTTACTTTATGTTTCGTCCTACTGATGAACTGAGTTCAGTTCTCCGTTGACTTTTGGAGAATGGATAATCAATAGTACAGACGATAGATAATTTTGTTTATAGAAGGGAAAGGATAGGGATTCGTATCGTACAAATACTCCCAGGAGGGCTGTTGGGATTTTCCTAAGAAGACTGCGAAGATCGTGCGCTTATGGTACGAATTTTGCCTTTTATACACATACAAAAAACAACATTATCCGGAAAATTATTAAAAGTAACTTTAACTTTGTGTAAAGACTATTTTTATGAGTTTCATTCAATGCATCTGTTTTTCCTTCCCTTATTTATGCTTTGTGACATATTGGAAATATTCTTGAATTAAGTAAGACAATCTAGAAATTTTGAATTAGTTTCTAAAAAATGTACTTCTTAAATGAATCAACATTTAACTTTTGTTGCTTTCTTTTGAAATTAAAACTGTAAAATTTTAGTTCAAAACTTTAAGTCCAGAATTGAAATTAAAATTTCAACGATTAAGAATTTAGAATTGGTGCTTGAAATTACCTTCCTCCTTCAAAGTAAAAATTTAATAATAATAAGAATTCCTATACAGTCCTTCAATAAAACTCATTTTGAAATAAATTGGATTTATTCAATGAAAAAATATTCTGCGTAAAATTTTCAAGCAAATAATATCTGGCAATGGAGCCTAAGACTGCAAGGCAAGTGTCTCTCTTCAAACTTTGTGAATCATGCTTATTTTTTTCGCAGTATAAAAAAGAATATATATATATGTGTGTGTATGTGTGTGTGTGTGTGTGTGTGTGTGTGTGTGTGTGTGTGTGTGTGT
>JAPMOR010122649.1:170270-188067 GCA_026543865.1 Argiope aurantia | reverse complement strand
TTGAAAAATTTAATTTTGTTGACAAAGGCAAAATTATCAAAAATTATGGTGTAATTACTTTTCTATTGATCTGAATGCGAGCACCGAAAGGTATCTTATTCTACAAAGTTTGCTTTTAATTTCAAACGATGGATTAATGGTTTATTTTCAAAAATAAAACCTTTGCCCGATTCCCTAAAAAATTTTATTTTTTATAAATAATGTATAATTTCGTTGGAGATGTTTAACTCATCATGAAACCAATATATAATAAAGATGCTATTTTACCATGAATACCATTGTTCTTTGCTTACAAAATGAAGTTAAAACACATCTAAATGCAAGAAAAAGGGCATATAATGGTATAGTAGGATATACTATAGATAATACGATATAACAAGCAATCAATTTTATGGTACGACATCGAACTTATTTAGTTGCATATAAATTTATTGTTTTTGCTCAATGCAATTTTTTGAGAAATTCGCTGTAATTTATAATAAAAATATTATAGTCCAATAGGCACTGAAGCATTCATTGAAGGTATTCTAGCTTTAGAATGCTAAACATATAAACTGAAAACAGATTTCAAAACGATATATCACATTCAATTTATTCTATTTTAAATCACAGAATATTTAATCATATCAATCTCCTTATCACAGAATTTAATCTTTATATTTCAAAAAGATACATCAAATTTACTAAGTTTACTAAGCAATAAGTATTTAGAATAAAGTATCATGATTGCATATTTCATCATATTAATAATTATCTTTTGAAATTTTTGTTCATACATATTTTATTTTAGTTGATTACAAGTCTTTTTAAATTTTAATTGTGAAAACATATTTCTCCTTGGCTTTTAATTAATATTACTTAGATAACATTTTTATAATTATTCATAATGCATTTTGCCTTTTTCCGTATTTCTATAACGAATGACGCTGTCGATTTGTCATTAAAAATGCTTATTGCAGTAAATTTCCTTGCTCGGAAGCTAAGACTTTTAACTAAATGTTTATTACATATGTAGCAAGTATAATTTAAAAAAAATGTTTATAAAAGTACTATTTTGTTTCTGCAGGTGAACTAGGAAGTAGCTGTAATAGGGGCAAGTAGAAACTACGTCGAAATTCTTAAAATTTTTATTCAAGATTTCAGCAAAATATGATTTTAACATTTTTCTCACGTCAATACCGTTAGTGTCTAGCAGAAACGAGTATTTATGGGATTTGAACGTATTTAGTTTAACTAATTAAAGGAGGAAATATTTCATAAATTTTAATCTAAAATAAGTTAAATGATTCTTTTTTCAAAAAAATTCTTGATCTTTTATACTGTCTCTTTATGAAACTTCACTGTTCTACTTTATTTTTTTCTAATTGCAATATTTTTTTAAAAAATAAATCAACAAAAATTTAGTGCATAAAAAAAATTACTCTACACTGACACTGTTCATAGAAAGTCTCGCGACAAGTGTATTATGAGATTTATTTTGATTTGAATTTTGATTCTTAGAGTTAGATTTTCTACTTTAAATATTTGCATTCATATTAAAAGATAATATCTTCTCTGAAGAATTCGCCTTGAAAAGTTTTTGATTTAGGCGTAATTAAGAAAAAAAATCATCCCAAATTGACTCAGTGAAAGAAGCAATGGCAAACTGAAAAGAACCAGTGGAAAAAGAATATGATGACATAATTAACAGGTACCAAAAAAAGAAAGGATAAGGAAAAAGATATAGGTTTCAGAAAAAAATCGATAATACATAGATTAACATAAATATTTTTTAAAAAAGAAGAATGTTTTTGTTCTAGCTTGGGAAGCGACTTTGATGATATGTTATAATGTATCACATTAACTCTCGTTTTGAAGCAATGTTAAGATTATTTTGGGCATATTAATGGTTGTGTACAATTAAAAAATGACCGGCATAACGCTGGAGCTGGCTGGCTACGCCCTCATTTCTTTAATAAAATAGGGAAGATATTGGGCCCAGCAGTTTTATCTATCAATTGCATGTATCGGCTACAATCCTATTCATAATGGCTTTTATATTAATTGGTGAAATAATTTTATCTTTATTTTAGAATAAACTACCTGATATCATTTATTATTACTGCGAAAAATGGTAATTGTCAAATATTTTATGTATTTTAATTAACAAAAAAAATAGTATGGAGAAAATAATTTCAAATGCTGTAACAGTGGATGGATTTTGAAAAACACATCTAATGTTAAAACCAGCAAATTATTTATAAATTTTCTTGCAAATTATGAATGAAGAGTTAAGCTATAAAATAGAACAGGTCTAATCAAGGAGCTTCAAATCATTTAAAGGAATAAACAACTCTCCATATATTGTTACAACCAACCCGGTTTCCACTTCCAATCAAAATAAAGATATTAATTTATTTTAATTATTTTCTATTTTTTAGCCTTTAATTTACAATTCGTTTTATAAATGGTGTGGAATCTTAAAATTCGATATTTTCGATTTCGTTACTATATCTTGCAATTACTATTTGGTTTTCAAAATCAGCCAAATTAATGATAAGTAAGATCTGAAGATGTCAAAATTGTGTATTGTCAAACAAATACAAAATGCCATTGCTAAAAATTTTTATCGATATGGTGAAATCGATGACAATAATCCATCCTCACAAGCATGAAAAAAAATCAGTATAAATAAAAATAGTGCCATAATTTTGCATAGTTAAGTCACTGGCAAATTCTACAAATTTAAAACTGTTAACATTAGTGTGGTAATAAAGTCTGACAGACTGGAGACTCTTCAACATGGAAATCAAAGAATGCATTTCTGATGCACGTAGAATATGTACTTCTATTTAGGAATCTGTGGGCATGAGCAAATTTGAGTGATCAAAAGGAGGTTAAGTTGTTATTATTTTCCTTGACATTAGTGCTCATTTACGATCTCAGCAGTATATGTGTGGCTTCGAAACTGAAATTAGTTTTAAAAGTATTAGGATTTTAATTTATATATTTAAATGCAAGCAATTAATTTTCATGCCATTTGATTTTGTACACCAGAAAAATTATAGAAAACTGAATACATGTTTTTTTTTATTGAATATCATTTATAGATTTCATTTGTTGCATTTATGATATTAAAGTTTATTATTCTTTTAAAAATCTTCTACTAATAATCTTTTCGTGCAGTTCATAAAAAAATATCAATAATTCTTTGAACTTAGTAAAGAAATTCAAAACAAGCAATTTTTACATAATTTCTTTAAATTTAAAACTATTTTAAATAAAAAAAAATTTAAAATTTAAAATTATTTTCATAAGAGGAAAAGGGAGTTAAATATTCTATTATAAATACTTACCAATTAAAAATTAAAATCCATAATATTAACTTCATAACATAAACATTAAATTCATAACATCAATGTATTCAATTATCAGCGAAAAAACTTAAAATAATAAAAACTATTTAATCTTATGCAAACCTACAATTATCAAATCATTCCAAATAAATTTCAACAGCGTTTGTTTCCAGAAACAGTTTGTTGAACAAGCTCCCCATAAACATAAAACTCATTTCAAAAACTATGTCCTAACAACTCGCATAGATGGTGAAATTGTTATATCCTAGTTCTCGACGATGCTTAAACCCTATCTTAACGGCGATCTCAGACCTTGAAAACCATATTTGGCCAGAATTATTGACCTCATCGAAATTACAATTGGCGGTTTTAAGGCTTCCTGATGCATTCCGACGTCCAGTTTTGGACTATAAAATCGAAGTATGGCACATGCAAGGTAATGAAGGACATTACGAAACCGATAAGCTAACTTCTGCTTCTACTCCGGAGAGTGGAGATATCGAGTGAGATGGTTATGGGTTGTTGGTTGATGAAAAATCGAGTTTTGGCACAAGAAATTCTCAGATTTTAAAATTTCTACTAATGAAGGCGTTATGCTTGGAGTGTGGATTTTATGTGAAATAAGTGATCATGCTTCGTTTCTGAGGAAATGTTGAAATTGATGAAAGATTAAAGAATGCTTTTTGAGGTGAAATTTAAAAATTATTCATTATTTGTAGGAGGAATTATATATTACTAATGAACAAAAGATATTTGATATGGATATATTTTTATATCTGTAAATAATTAAAAATGATTCGATTTATTATGTGAAACTAACCCTACTTATAACACCAAAATAATCGGAAACATAAATACATATATTTACTTTTATTTTTGTATAATCATTCATATTAAAAATTTTTAAAAATTATTTTTCAGAAATGTGCAAAAACGGAGCTGAAATAATACAAACAATATAGATTTTCTGCCGTCTCATTTTTTTATTTATAAACCTACTGTTAAAGCTATCCATTATTTATTTCTATCATTGATTTCTTTTTTGTGTTTAAAGAAATGTAAAGGGATAAAAATACAAATAAATCTAATTAACTTGGAATTATTACAAACCATTATACCGAAAGCTAAAATTTCTTTCTTTGTATCAGAAGATTTGATAATCTTCAGATTTAGTATTTCTTCTGTACGAGTATTTTTTTTTCAAATTGAGTGTTTTCCTGTCGGGTTACATTTAAGATTTTATTTCAATATTTATCTCCGTTTATAATCAGATAAATTCCTTAATAGAAAATATTTTGGAGTATTTCTTTCATATTCACTCTTTATGAATTTCATGAATTTGTAACAATAAGAATTGAAGGATATAATAAATAAACCATAAAACCAAAGAACCATATAGTTCGATATCTCAGAAACGTAATGGTGATTAGCCTTTGTAACTCATTTATCACTGCAAATGGCCGGACTTTCATTTAATGAAATAACGCCTTCCAGTTTTAAACTGAAAAAGATCAATTTCTTTCAAAGCTGTCTTAATTTATGCATGTTGCCTGTCGCAGATATTCTGCGTAATCGTTTCGTTTCGGTTTAAAAACTCAAATTGTGTTTCAGATACCATAAAACATATAACATTCTACGATAATTACGATTCTTAGCAGTTTTCTGCTGTTTGTTTCGGCTTTCCTTACCCATTGTTTTCGCCATTTGTCAATTGCTTATCATTATTCACTGGTAGGTCTAATAAAGATCTGAGATCTAACAGAAAACACATATTCATTCTCTGCACTCGATTATACTTATAAAGTTGTGTGGAATCCATCGATCCAATTTGCTGTTTGTTTTGAAATCACAATTTCATGAATGGATGAAATACAAAATCTAACTTTCTATCTAATTTATCAATAATTATGCCTGGATTTCGGACTATCAAGGCCAGAAATTATGCATACACACACACACACACACACACACACACACACACACACACACACACACACACACACACACATATATATATATATATATATATAAATATGTGTGTGTGTGTGTGTGTGTGTATGTGTGTGTGTTTGTGTGTGTGTGTGTGGTGTTTTTACTCAGTCTGATCTCCATATACTTCCTTAATATTCCTCCAGTATTCCATCACATTTTTACCTTTTGGTGCTCTGCCCTCTTAAAATTTTCTTTTTGTGTTCTTAGAAAATTTGGCTGTTTCATTGAGAATTTGGTGGCAGTTCTTTATTTATTTTACTGTGCATGCCTTGCTTTAGTGTTCGTAGCAATATATCGTCCAAAGATTGAAATAAAAGTCTATGTTTTATCAAAAATGAAGTTTTACTCTGGGTTAAAAATATGGTTCACTATTTAATTTCTTCTATGAGAATCCATCTAATTTTACGTAACTAATTAATCAAAATATTCCAAATATATTCATTTATTTTGAAAAATGACTGTTAAAATCCAAAAGAATAATCTTCGCAACTTACATTAAAAATAGTAACAACAATTATTTTCACATATTTTTGTCACATCTTGTTACAGAAACACACACACACACACACACACACACACACATATATATATATATATATATATATATATATATATATATGCATATATTATAATTATTTATTTCATACGTGCTGTAAATATATATTTTTTGCATATTTAATTTTTTAATCAAACAAATATGAACATTCTTTTTATTTCTGATTAACTGAAATATTTAAAGTTTTAAATGTATTTTAATTAATATTTAATCATTACTTTAGTGTTAATACATAATTTTTGCTTATAATCAATCTTAAAACAGAATTTAGACTCTTTCATATAGATAAAAAAATATTTACTGAATATTATTTGATGAAAAAAACAAATTCTAATTCCCATCTTACATATATAAGCCTACACATTCTGTCTTGAAACTGTCTATCTTTACAATATAATTGCATTTAACATCGTTTTTGCCAGTTAAAGAATACAAGATAATTTGATTAAATATAATAACAAGATAATTCCATTTAGCACTATGGAGTATAATGTGTCAAACGATGTAACATAGGTAACCTAGATAGGCAGCTTCATAGAAGCAAATTAAATAGCTGAATCATATTTAGAGGATTATCCATAGAATATTTCATTATGGTTCGTCATGATGTAAACAACGAGTGTGGGTGTATCTCGAAATGAGCACCAACAGTTCCACAGAATGAGTGGGAGGCAACACAAATGATGCTCCGCAAATGCACGAGCGGCTGTCATGAGGGCTCTAATGCCTATACATTAATGTAATTGCTTCCTCATGAATATTACCATAATGTTAAACAAGATTGGGTTGAATCTCCTTCGTCCGTATTGTGAAACTTAACAGGAAACCTAATTTCATAATTGATGTGTGTGCGAAGAACCACTGTTGCTTTGTTGGAAATACTGCTTCCATTACCGAATTAAAATTACAGATATCAAAGCATTTGGCTTGGTTTAATTTTATTGCAAATGGATTTCACAGAGGAAAAATTCGTATTCTTTTTCTATAAATTCTAATTTGAAAATAAATTATGTCATCTCATTTTAAGACAGATATCAATTGTCGTCCTTACTAGAATTATTTTCAGCATCTCTTTTAGGTTGTGAAGAATATGCATGAAATAGCAAGTTTGAACGCATAAAGGGATTCAGTATAAATTAATTATGGAGACATATGATTCATCATATAAATTACATTATATTAGCAATATATATTCTTATAGGTTTGTTGAAGAATTAGTTAAATGCATGTAACTTATAGATTATTTTTCTTTTCATCTTGAAATTGACACTTTATATGACTGATGAATAAAAAAATCATATTTAATACAACTTTATTAGTTCAAAAATTAATGTTATATAATTTTTGCGACATTTCTAATAGATTGCAATGTTATACTTTAAATTGTTGATAAAAAACAAGAATTCTTTAACTATTTTATCCAAATTTACAGAAAAGATGCTGAAGTTTCACACTAATTTATTTTTTCGCACATATTTATGTATGCTAGTCATCATATATTTTGAACGGGATTATTTCAATTCATATTTAATCTTTGGCATTTTTGCGAAATACATTTCTTTCAAGAATTTAGTAATATGAAATATTAGTTTCCCCCCCGATCCTTCTATTAAATTCTTTAAGATGCCTTAAGGTTTATAAAAACGTTAATATATAATAACTTTTATAACATGCGTAATGTTAAATTATTAAAAAAAGCTGATTTGATGAAATAATATAAAAAAATTGAATTTAATGTAAATTAAATTTATCATTAATGAAATCATATTTCAAAGATATAGATAATGTTATGCAAAATTAATCTTTGGAAATATTACATGATATACAAATGATAAAAAGAAACCGAGAGAATTACTAAAAATGTATTATAGGAAATATCAATTAAATGGTCTTGAATATGTAAAATGTTAAACTAATATGACTGAAACCTCTATAGTTATTGATACTTTAAACAGAACATGTACTCGGCCAGTTTTACGACTTTACGACCATTGTTGAAAATTATTTTTATTCCCTCTTCCGCGCAATGCACAGTTTTAGAACATGATCTGACGAACTTTTTCGGATATTTCCTAACATTTTACCTGCTTCAACTACACAGTATGAATATTAATTCGCTTGATACTTGAAAACCTTTCCACGTTCTCAACACTCTAATGGAAATGTAACAAATTGGCTCTGAAACTACAGAATTGATATGTAATGCCATCTTGCTCATCCATATGGCGTTTCCAATTATGTTTTTCTATGCCCTCACTGTCAATAAGGTGCTCTTAATCTTCAAGTGTGTGGATATTTGAATGAATCGATTCTTTCCTTAATAATTTTGCATGGTTTTCAAGTTTTTACTTCGCCTATCTACCACATTATAATTTTCGATTTAATAATTTAGCTGGCAATTAATAGAATGCATATAAAAAAACTTATACATTTGATAGTTATGTTTTGTGTTAATGAATTATTGTTTTCATTTTATTCGAAACTATTTTTATTCTAAAAAAGTTATTCTTATTGTAAAGTCAAAGTATTTAATTTATTACTAAATCGACTATTTTACACCTGCAAGGGTATGAAGACATTCAATTAAGAACATATATTAAATTAAAGGATATGCATATAACATTTTCTCTAACATTCGTTATTCCCATAGCAACCCCATCAGTTATCCTCTTTAAATTTGAAATATCTAGATTGTCATTTAAATATCGAGAACATTAGTCCTTTAGAAATAATTTAACATGTATCTTATTTTCCAACTTTTGTTCACTTCATAAAAATAGAATGTTCATCAAAAGGCTTTAAAGTAATTATCTTTTTATTTCTTTATTCGAAAACATTTTCAGCTCAAGACAAAAACATTATTACTTAAATGAGAAGTATCTTATACTGTGAAAGAAAATGCAAGCACGCTGAGATGTAATAATCTAAGAGCAACATACCTTCCTGAACTAGAAAAGTGAAAGCTAAAAGTCTCTAAAAGCGAACATAAATGGTTTGCACTCTAGATTTAAAAGCATCATTAAGAATGCTTTTATTTCTTTTAAAATACTATATTATGTGTAATGTCTTGTCTTTTTCTAGAATGGAGTCCAACTTTTTCTGTTCAAAAGCTGGAGGTAATTTAATTTCTAGAGTATCGTCTCTGAAAGAAAAATTTTAATGATATATGTATTTTACTGGAATTTAGAATACTACTTTATAGCGGTCATAGCTCTAAAATATATTTCTGAGAGCTGTATTATTTCTTTTTTTTTTCATTTAAAAGTCTTGAAATAGATAAATTGGGTATTTTTTCAATGAGAAAATGGATTATTGCACTGTAAAAATATTTGAATCTAAAAGAAGTTGAATTAGTAAAAAATAATAAAATAATACAAAATAATACCTTAAATTAAATATGAAAGCGTTGTTATCGATGAGATGATAATAGCTATGTTGTGTAAAGTGAGTTAGAAAATTATTTTTATAAACACAGCAATATTATGCATCTCGATAACTTATTTTTCCTTTCTCACTTTCGACAAATTAAAAGAGGTAGCATTGTTACAATCAAAATATTCAGTCTCTAGATTTACTGAGTATCCATGAGTTCCGAAATCAATTATTACCAAACTATATCCCTTATTATAAATACCCCATCTTATATCGGTTATTTGGTTTGTCAGTGGGTCCGATAATTCAAAAACACAAAAGCCTAGATGAATGAAATTTGTATGTGGTCTTTTCAAGAAATTTGTGCATTTTTAAATTTTGGCTGAAATTTGTACACAGAGAGTTTTGTACTTCTGTCTGACTAAATGTTTTGGGCATGATAACCCAAACCCAAATAAACATGATAAATGGACTTTGGATGATAATATTACCATCAGCATTAAAGATGTGTAACAAATTTGATTAAAATTCTTGAAAAAGTTGACTTTAGTAATTTTTTTTTACCAAAAGTATTTAATCCAAATGTCGCATTAACTGACTTTGGTATGTCAGTTTTTGGTATATTTGAATCAAATTTTTATTCCTTTCCGTGGCCGGATATAGTTGTTTACTCTATTCCTTTTCTTCTTCTAACTATCAATAATAAAACTTTCCATATTGTGAGAGATAAAATAAAACTTCCGGTGATTCTCCTCAGCACAACTAACTCAGGCATCTTTATTACAGTACATTATAAGAGTCAGGTAAAATAAAATAGTAAGTTTTTCTAAGATAACTTCTTCATTTTTGAGTTTTTTTTAAAGATCCATATATTAATGTTTTATAACCTGAGACAACAGCTATAAAATCTATTCATTGGATTCTATCAGAATATTTTGAAATTATTTTTTGTCATACATTATTATTAGATTCATACATTATTATTAGATTCATACATTATTATTAGATTCATACATTATTATTAGATTATTATTATTTTTTAATTCTAATTTTGAAATTTTTCTCTAACATTAGCATGTAGAATAAATAAAAATTAACTGAATCTTATAATAGCATATGGCCCCCAATTTTCTAGTAGAGGCACTGTCCTTTCTACTGGTTTCCTCTATTGAAATATAATATTCTTGTCCTTCTGTAGGCCTTAAATTGAACGAGGAAATATAATCACATATATCATAATGTGTGATTACAATTTAATGCTACAATTGTCTCAACAACCGGTTAGCGAAACAATTTGTAATTAATGGAAATAATTTCATTTTGCCCAATTTATTCAGACTGATTCCTAATTTTCCATTATAGCAATATAGTTACTAATAAATTATATGAAAGAGGTAAATTCTTCTATAAATTCACAATACAATTGAGTTACCTGTCCAAGAAAGGTTAGTGAATTGATATCTATGTTGTTATATAGATTATACTTAAATTATGCATATTATTTTCACCACAGAATTACTCAAAGATGTTCTAATAATTTACTACAAAACAGCCGCATTGGCTATTGATATGACTCATAAATAGAATTTAATCTTCAAATCTTATTTAGTGGTTCCACAATAAGGAATGGTTAAATTTTACTGAATAATGCATGATGTTAATCTAAGCAGGTTGTTCAGATATTCCTCTTACCGAATAAAATATTCCAGGGATTTGCTTAATTTATAATCCATTTGAGTATTCTCTACAATATCATTCTCTCGTGCGACAGAAATGGTTGTAAGATACAACTTCCCTAGATCGTCTTGGGATACGAATAGATGTTGGATTTATTTCCATAGTTTCAAAATTGCTCTTCATTAGCGCTAAAATGAGCTCATGCAGAATGCAACTGAATTTAGAATAACAGAGATTTCGACAATCAAACGATCGATTTTAGACTCTCAACAATTTACATAATCGATCCTGATAAACTGCCATGTAAAATATTTTAAAGCTACCGAATTCCATGCAAAGTCAAATTCATTTGTCTTTTCGCTAAGAAGTAAAGTTTAAATCTTTTAATATTCTATGTTATACCGTTCTGATACGGCATTGTAGAATATTTATTAAGTTTATTCAGACGAAATTTATTGTAAGTTTTTGCAATTTTATCTATAAAAGTAATAATAAGGTTCAAGTAATCATATAATTATAAGGTTAAAGTAATCATATGTTAAAGTAAACATAAGATTATAAATAAATTAAAAATTGATTATGTAAATATTTACGAATATGATGTTTCATTCTTCTTAATCTTTAATGTGTTTTGAAGTACATACCCAATTTCCAGTTTATGACAAAATATGTTCTGAATACTTGATACTAGAAGCCTACAGTCTATCTCGTTTCTTTTACCAAAATAGCTTTATTTAGAAGTAGAGTTCTCCAATTTTTTACGTTAAAACATCAAGCTCAAAATAAAATTGTCAACTATTTTTTTTAAAAATGCCATTCGAAATATCACTGAAAAGTAATAATTTAAAAGGACTATTACAGACCCACATTAATACGCATTTAAAATACAGTAAAATGTAAAAAAAAAATACTTATTGAATAACTACTCATATAATAGTATAGATAATCATAAGTTTGATTCATATCAGCTGAAATCTTTTGAGGAGTTTCGAAATTAAATTAACTTTTTTTTTACACTTCACACATATAAATAAAGGAAGAGCGATAAGGAATGCGTACTGCTTAGCCGCAAAAGAGAAATGTAATAATACTATATATTGAATGATGTATCTCAACATATTAATTTAATCTATTAATTATATTTTCTTTAAAGTAAATATAATAAATTCAATTATTATGACAAGTGTTTCTTAAGTTGATTAACTACATTCGACAAAATAAAAAAAATCTATATTTAACTCTCAGGAAATAACAATATGCATTCAACTTAATTATTCCTTTCATTTTTAGAAAGCGTAAAATCTCAATTTCAGATCAAAGTTTGAACTTTTTCTGTTTATTTTTTTACGAAAATAAAAATATGATGTAAAAGACCACTTGTTAAAATAATGAATAAATATTTCTTAGGCAGATAGTGAATTAAAAAAAAACAACTTAATGGCTTGCTCTCAAAAAAAAACAACCGAATTCATTGCATAGATTAAAAATATGAATCTTCATTTATATATGTGTACTTGAAGGAACATATTTATAAATATTATAAAAATTATGCAAAACAATTGATAGAAACGCTGCGATGAAATTATACTCCAATAAAGGGAAAATGTTTGCTTTTTTATATTACGTAGTCGTAGATCCTGCTCATCGTTCGCAATTTTGCATACTTTTATACAATCTGTTCTAATTATGGTGCTGATATCCATGAGTCAAAAGATCTTCTTCTGAAATCTCTTCTTTTCTCTGCCTATTTAAATTTTTCAAAATATTCTCTCAGTAATAAAATGTATAAGCGAGTACTAACTATCAAATTTTGAAAATAACTATGGTTTGATTGATCAATATCGAATATTAAATTCTGTTTATCTCTGAGAGTATGCTTACAAATTTTAAATCGTAAAACTAAATTTAATTGCTTTTCTAAACTGCACTGAAAACAATCATCATTTCCTTTACTGCAACAAGTATATATTTTTCCTTTGCAATATCTTGCCAATCATGTAATTGCTCTCTTTTCGAATACACTAAATTGGCCTTCAATAGGACTTTTTCCTAAGATATATAATTGCCTGAGATCAATAAAAGTAATATTACTGTTAGAGAGACCATAAAATCGTTTAACATAAAATTAAGCTATATCGAAATGGTAAAGTACAAGATTCCGCCTGTGATAAGGGATGAATATAATAATAAAAAAAATGCAAACACCATATTTGAAAAATGCAACAAATTACCGATTTGTAACAATTTCTTTTTGTCTGTAGAAGAAAATGAATGACCTCAAATATATATTTATTAATAAATGGAAATTTAAAATAAAAGAATATTTAGTAAATCAAAATCAAAATTTAAAATGTTAATAAGACAAAATACCGAAAACGCTTTGAGCTGCATTTCGGAGTTAATATTGCAAACGAATGAAGAAGAGTATTCAATTGAGATTCTTTTCAATTAATAAGTGTATAAATTGTTATGTACCTATTTAGAAATGATTCGTTTCTTAAATTAGGTAAATAATTCAGTAGATAATTTCATTAAGTTTTTGATATTTCGATAGAGTATACATAAACATTAACTTATCACTTTTCAAAACTGAATTCTTTTTAAATAGCAGTTACAATTCTTTTGGAAATTATAATGTGTATATTAAGCAGAAGAATTAGAATTAGAATATTCATCAATACAATAATTTATTGTGAAAACTAAAATGATTTTAAGTATAATATCCAGTCATTTTAAGTATCTCACACTTTATAACAAATTTGATGCACTCAAATTTGGTCACCTGAAAAACAAATCATTTCAAAACTAAGTTAAACTTAATTTAAATATAAAAAAAGAAAAAAAAATGCTTAAGTGATGAGTGTTGCATGTAAAGATAGTTATTTCATTCCTTTATCTCTCGATTTAAATATTTATTCTTTTACCTTCGGAATCAAATATTCATTCATTATTATTTCTTGATATCATTAATTTGTACTAATACGGTACTAATTACTAATATGATAATAACTACATTTACTAATATGGTAAAGCCATTTTTAACTTCACTCATATATAATTAGTTGACGATGATAATTTTTAACATTCTCTCTTTATTTTTTTATAAAATGAATCTATGTCCTGTCATTATCTAAATATTTACTAACTATTTTCGTTTGACATAAGAAAAATGGTTCTTGAAAGTGAAAGGAGTTTTAGGAGATTTAGAAAACTAATTTCAACGATCAATTAAGTAATTAATTTCATATCTGTTTAAAAGCAATGAAGTTAATTAGTAATTTCTTCTAATAATCGATTTACTTTCAAAGTAAAAATGATTAGAATCATTTATTTTTAAAATGAAAAAAAACAAAAACATTATTCTACCTTTTTAATATTATGCTCTTTTTTAAAATGATGCTTTGGATTGTATTAAGTATTATAAAATGATTAAAAAAGATATATCGAAAAATCAGGAGTGAAAGTTCTTGCCATTTAAAAATGAATAATTTTGTCAGAGGAATTTATATCAATATATTTATATATTGATAGAAATTTATATCAATATATTTATATATATTTTATATCAAATGATTTCATTTGAGGTCACTACTTTTGCGCAAATATGTCAGAAATAATTTTTATATAAATTGAAATAATGTATTAAATACAATTATTTCTTAAAATTAAAAAAAATAACTAAAAATGTAATTATTTATTAAAATGATTAATTAAATAAAATTTAAAAATTTTAACTGTAATATGTAAAATGGTTAGAATAAAATATTCCTTCAAGAAATATTTTCTCTTATAATTTTAAACTCCCACTTTTTAAAGTGAATGTGTTTTGAGTGCATCTTAAATAGAAAAAAAACCTGTGTTTGTGTAGCAATTTTATAAAAGATTATTAATATAATGTTTTAATTCAGGCCAGTTTTTCATACTGGCCTGCAGTAAAAATTTATAATTTCCGTCGTAAAAAATTCATAATTATTCATGATTCTATCGACAGAAGCTCATATTTTACTCCAGAATGAGCCATTAATTTTAAACCAAACAATATCTATCTCGAAAAAATTTTAAAAAAATCAGTTGCTAAATCCACATGTTTAATAATATTTTCGACCTTGAAATACAATAAAAAAAAGCGTATTATTATTTTACTTCTTTGAAAATTCACTCGACAAAGCCGAAATTGCGCACGTACATTTTAATGCTTAGTTCTAGTGAAGTTAAATTTTAGTATTCATATATCCTCCTTTTTCATGTATAATTAAATAAAAACAATTTTGAAAATGAAATCTTGCTCTCAAATTAGGTCGTCTTCACCATGCATCATCTACTCAAAAATTGAAAAAGGTAAAGCGTCACTAACAGCTGCTTTAAATCTTTTCTCTTTAGCTTGCCGAAGAATATTTTCTGTAGAATTTTCACCTCATTTATTTAGATACGCTGCATAAACGTGTCACTAAATCAAAACGGGAAGCCTGATTTCTTTTTAAAGAGCATTCTTTTAGGTAACAAAATCCATTGAGAGTCAATTTGCAAGAGAGGAGACTCGCGCTTAAAGAAGACACATTTTTTTTCAGCTGCTAAAAGGTTTACTTTTCTGGTTATGAAAATAATTGTCTAACTCTAAGATTTTCTTTTAAGTTTTTAAACAAACAAAAAAAGTCAACTGTTCACAAGTTTCACATATATTACTTATTTAGTTTGTTATATATATGTATAAATTCATGCAAGTATCGCGTATCAATTTGGTTCAAGTTTTCCTTATTTTTATAATTGTTATTTCTTATCGTGTATCACATTGACTTTTTATTAATATTATTTGTATTGATGAAACAATTATAAAATTTTTCTTTTTACTTTCATTACTACTATATATGTAGACGTCTTGGTGTAGAGGCAGCCCGTCTTCCCTGTGATCTGGGCGTTTCGGTTCGGGTATGGTTGTTCTTCATTTGTGTCCTATCTGTCAGGTGTGTGAATATGCCCCCGCCATATAAAAAGGGGTTGTGCTAGCGAATGTGACGCTTGAGTAGCCAAAACACATTCTTGGCTCTAGATAGCGCTACTGAAAAAAAAAGAGATGCTCTATCGGCTTAAAATCGCTGACTTCGTCAGCGGGTTGGTCTATGAGATGTGTCATAAGAAACAACAACTATATATAATACTGATATTTGTGTATTAAATTTCTTAATAATACAGGTATTTTTATTAATATTATCTGCATTACTGAAATAATCATATTTTTTTTTCGTTTTACATTTATTACTACTACACATGAATGCCATTGCGAAGCACATTGGAGTTATGATATGAAGTTTAATTCGCGAATAAAGATAGTGGACTTCCCTCTCTGTTCCTAATAAAGATAGTCTCAGTATAAATTCTATAATGTGAACTCTGAGAACTGATTCAGAAGAATTCAACATTTCGATTGTAACATCGATGAGTTCCAATAAAAGGAAATGGAAATATTTAAGTTCTTCTTTCGGATAAATCAAGGATTTCATGTTTCTAGTGCTTTGATAGAATCACTAGTATTATACGACTTTTTTGAAGACAAATTTGATCTAATGGAATCTGAATAGATCGTGGCCTGTAACTATATTTTAACTCCAATTCTTCGTTAAATATTATAATATATTTTTATAACTATTTATTTCATGAAGTATTAATCTTTTATTTCTTCTTTAAATTTTTGTTCTAGACTTCAACGTACGTACGTTATATTATTATTATATATTTGTTTTAACTTATTATAAAAGCTATGATGTTTTTGAATTTAAAACATTTATCAAAAATAAGAGATTTTAAAAAGAAATTCTTTATTTTTACATTGATGAATTTGTACCTAAGCATCATTTTCTGTATAAAATTCAAAGTGTTCAGTGCTTCCATACTTCCATCCATTTATGATATTTTGTCACTGTACGATATGGATAAAGATGTTTCAAAATTAATATATATATATTTTTAGCAATGAATTATAAAGTTTTCTCAGAAATCCTTTAAGAATAATGTTTCCAATATACAGAATTTCGAATTTTTTTTTCTAATTTTAAATATTTTAAATATTTTTTATAATAGTACAATTTACTTTCATTTGATGACATGAATATATATATAAATCGGAATTAGTATGGAATGAGAATATTAAAGAAATATATATTTTGCCTTTTTTTCAACTTTGCCGAAACGGAAAAAAGATTTTAAAGCTCTGAAAACGAGAAGTTGTGAAAATAGGGTTGACTATTATTCAGTTTCAAATCTCCAGAAAGATTTCATGAAATGAGAAAATGATTTGAAATAATTAGAATATTGTTGGGATAATCTTCACATAGAAAACCACTTCTAGATATGATAGTGACGTTCTATACGAAGGCGTATCCCAATAATATAAAATTTATTCATTCCTTCAACAAGTGGATTGTTATAAAATGCTTTTTCTATCTTTTGCATGAAAATTTACTAATTTGGCAATTGCATGCACACATCTTTACACATTTCCAGGTGATTTCATTAGCGAAGCAAAATTAAGCTTTGTAATGATTAATTCATCTTTCATAATCATTTTAAAGCCTACTTACCTCCTTAAGTTTTTCAATCTAATATAAAAAAATTCTAAAATTAATTTCAGATTTCAAATGTAGATGCTGCATTATTTACTAATTTTTAAAAGTTCGATATGCTCAACAAAATAATTTGATGTTGAAGAATTTTGAATGTAGAAATTTGAGAGCAATGATTATTATTTTAAGGGTTTAGTGAAAACTTCAAATAACATATTTGAAACCGAAGTATGTGAATTACTATGAAAAATATATTATAGTGGAAGAATGGCTTGAGGGGTGAATGAACGAAACGAATTCCGTTAATC
>JAPMOR010122649.1:143590-170260 GCA_026543865.1 Argiope aurantia | reverse complement strand
GAACGAAACGAATTCCGTTAATCAGCCCAGTCATTCAATGAATTCTATCTCAAATCAACTTGAGAGAGGTTATTTTACCACACATCTTCTCATATAGTTTTGTTCAATAATAATAGGTATTACATAGAGTATTGCACCTGTTTCTCATCGAAATTTTATCATAATTAAATTAACCTTCTAAATGAATTTTTTCATGAAATTTGTTTGATGTGTTTTGGTACAATGTTTCTTTACCTTTTTACCGTGAATGCATTTTCTCCAAAACTAAAGATGTCTAATCCGTAGTTTTCTGAATTGAAAAAATGATTGATTGTTTGATAATTTTTATTTTCTGTATCAAAATGGAAATGCACCTAAAACTCTCTAAAGTAATATTTTGCAAATTATCTGATGGCTTCATTGAGGAGTTGAAAGGATATATTTGACAAAATAGAATAATATTAATTTTATTGAATTCATAAAGATTAAGTTTTCTAGGAATGTCATTTTTTTTGTATTTTTTTTTTCAGAAAGTAATTGAAATCGAGAATTATATCCTTTGTTAAACTCCCCTCTCCCTGAAAAATATTGCAGTAAAAGCAAAGAAACTGATGATTTCAAAATTTCCTCTAAATGGGTTCACTTATATGTGAAGTAGTTTACTTTTAGCTCTTTGAAGGAATTCATTATTTCATTCTTCGATAATATTAAATATCTAATTCTTTCAAGGACTCTTACACATTTCTACATTCGTTTGCTCCCGGCATCTTTTATTTCCGTAAAAACAAGTTTCCTCGATTGTGATGAAAACAAATATATTTTCATGTTCATAAACAAATGAAATTTAATAAAATGTTTTTTTCTTACTGAAATAAATTTAATTTGGAAGAAGCTGAAAATGGAAAAATAAGGAAGCAATGGGTGTTAATTAATTCCAGACCTCATTTAATTAATTAAAATTTTATTGCATAAAGCTATAAAAGTAAATGTGCATATGCTGTGACTAACATAATAAAGTATCGCTTATTATCATACGAAAAAAAAATATGAGGCATTTTTAGAAATAATATGCATTAATTTCTAGGAAACTCCTTTTACTTTGAGGATATTTTATATATCTAAAATTCATCATCAAGACATTTTTAAACAACAATTAAAATTATGAAATACGAGAAAAATATTTAAACTAAATATCTTATTGAATATGTCAAGAGGTTTCAAGAACGTATAATAAAAGTAACCCATTTTCTTTCCGTCTTTAAATAAATAACATCATTTAAAGTTTAAAAAAGATTCTGATCACGTTTTCTCTCTTTCTTATTTTGACTATTTTCTTCAGATCTTTAACACACATAAATATTGGATAGCCCCAAAGATTGCTCCCTCTAAAAATATTAAATCATCTTTCTCGATCTTTAGAAGAAAAGAAAATGAATAATGTTGAGACGATAGAGAGTAACTCTTGTTACATTTTTATAAGTTTCAGAAATGCGGGCATTTCGCCAGATCAAGCATTATTTCTAACTAAATCACCTTGCACAGAAGACCAAGGGAAACGATGAAAGGTTCTTTTCTTTCCAAACTCCTCGCCATTTTACAATTTTTTTACCATAGATCTGGTCTGTGCATGCGCCTTCATCGACTTAAAGCATTCGCTGAAATAATAATCTAACTTATATGCCTGCCTTCTTTTCGGACAATTTGTTTTGAGAGCCTTTTCAACTTATGAGAAAGCTTCCAAACATTTCTTTCAGAACGGAGAAGAATACACGACTAGAC
Source organism: Argiope aurantia (assembly GCA_026543865.1). NCBI lineage: Eukaryota > Metazoa > Arthropoda > Arachnida > Araneae > Araneidae > Argiope > Argiope aurantia. The sequence goes on along the minus strand of JAPMOR010122649.1, from coordinate 168,502 downwards.
TATCTATCTATCTATCTCTATTCTGAGGAAGATTTTCATCGAAAAAAAGAAACACGGAGTTGATTTGAATAGATGAAATATTTTCTCGGTCCAGAGTGTATTTTTTTTCTTTCTTTTATTCAATTGGGAAATTAGGTTTCTTGATTCTACCGCTTTGCTATTTGGATGGATATTTTTCAGTTTCTTGGAAAGATAGAATGTGCATGCGATGAATTTTAAGAAAGACTTAGCATTATTGTTGACTTATGCCTTGAATACATTACTTCTAGAAAGGTAGAAAAATTCTTTTGGTGTAGAGATTATGAAAGTGCTGGAAGCAATTCTAGGTGTTTTCCGACATCACTACTAATAAAGACGAATGTATGAGCATCTCTGTGCATGCGTATTTGGACGCATTTTGCCGCTCCATAGGCCAGACCGTTTGATCTATAAATACTAGAGTTGGCACGTGCATAACTTAAAGAGCGAGATAATGAATCTCGGAGCTATTTTGTTTGACATTTTAACTAGAAATATAATTAATTAAAAATTATTTTAAATTTTGGCATTTTTCCGGTTTAATCTCTTAAAATATTATTGAACAAAATTGTATTTCAAACTGCTTAAAGTTATTAAAAAATATATTTTTAATGAGACCAAATTAATAACCTTACAAAGTTTTCCTGAGTTTTTACACTTTTGTTTTTAATTTTTTTTCTTGTCTATTTCCAAGAATGGATTGTATTTTTACCCTGAAATCCATATCGAATGCTTCTCTTATTTAAACTTTAAGCGCGTGATTCTATTTCATTTTGAAAAGTATAGAAAAAAGATTTTGTTTTTGATATATGTGTAATGTATAAGCCGAAAATATGTTTGATTACATTATTGTTTACCAAGAAAGTTAACATGACTTTAATGATTTCATTTTGACGAAATTATAGTCATGACGTTTTATCTAAACGGTTTAACTGAATTTAAATGTAACTAAAATCCCCAGATAACCAGTAAATAATGCACTAAAAATTTAAATTTGTTTTCTGATATTTCTCGAGCAAATAAATAAAACTTATATAACATTTATCCACTAAGAAAGGATTAGAGAACAATTATATTCAAATAATAATAGAATAATGTCATCAAAATATTTTCTTGATAGTATTTAAAGTGAGAATTGTATTTTAAGAATGTCTACGAATTAATATCACTTTTTATAAAAGCTATTTTTTATTATCTGTTATAAAATACAGAATGGATAAGTTTATATTTTCGAATTTGTAAACAAACAAATGTTTCTTTCTAAGTATTGTAGAAATATTAGAATAAAACTCATTATTGGAAAGAATACATTAAAACGTCTTTAAAATTTTAAAATTTGAGAAAATTGAATAAATTTATATTCAAATGATACATATAAAACATGGTGCAACAGTATAATTCTGAAATCCGTTGAGCATCTGAAAGAAGTCAGATGTATTTGGAATATACCTTCAACTTTAGTGTGAGTGTTTTATCGCAAATATTCTGAAACTGACAACAACTATGAGACATTTAAAGGATAATTATTTTTTAATATGCATACTGTTGAAAAATAGTAGAACGTTTTACATTATGTTATTTTCTAGTTGTATGAAAATTGCATCGTTTTCCCAGATTCAAAATCGATCAAGAAATAAAAAAAATAAACATTTCTTTTTTCAGAATGATTCAGTTAAATTGCATTATTTAGATACATTTTTAAAAAAATGTTCCTGGTTGGAAATAAATAATATTCCTTGATGCTTAAGAGTTACAATTTGTAATAAATCTATTATAAACTAAAGAGCTCACAGAAATTATTTTAGAAAGATCTAATTCTTTAAGAAAGAAATAATTTTTGTTTTATGTAAAGTTTCATAATGATCATATATTCCTGATGCTATACTTTAATTCATTCATTCGTAAGCTCATTCAATTTCAGTTACCCAGAATACGGAAACGCACGATTTCTTTTTTAGATAAGAAAAATCTTTTCCCTTCAAAAACCGCAATGATTTTTCTTATTGTTAAGGGGTTGATTCACGAAAGAGTTCTCCGCTTAATTGATCTTCATTAAGTAAATGTGCATTCGTACACCTTTTGACAGGAAACCATCATGTTTCCCAAATCATCTGTGCATGAATACTTAAAGAACAAAGTATACGTTATAGATATTCAATCAATCATACTTAATGAAAGGGGAGATATTTCGTACTGATTTTCAGTAATCTCGGTCATCTTCCGTAGTTACCTTCCAGTGTTGATAAAGTTTCCAACAAGGCTCTTCCGCTCACTTACTCACTTAGAGTAGCATTGTACATTCAGAAAACTGTGAACAGTAGTTTTGATTAAACAATTTTAAAAAATAAATTTATTTGTGCGTTAGATTTTTTGTGAATAAATCAGCTAGAAACAGGATGAATTCTGCTAAATAGTATTCTCCTTGATGGATATTTATCATTAGTATTCAAAGATACGTCCGTGAAAAAAAATTGTTTGAGCACTAATTTTTAAAAAAATTAACTCTTTTGTACATTGGATTTTAATGTGAATAAATCAGCTAGAAACAGAATGAATTCTCTTAAGCAAAATTCTCATGTTCGTTATTGCTATCCAAAGATACATCTGTGAAAAAGATATCTAATTATTCCACGTGAAATGTGATGATAAAATAAAATTTTAAATAAAAATACAAGAAAAACATAAAAATGTGTCTAAAACCTTCCATATATATTATTAATTCTTTCATTTCATTTTCTTATCAAAAATGGATAATTGGAAAATTTTTGAAAGCAAGAAATGTAGATACAAATGCTCTAAACGTAATGTAACATAATCACATTTAAGCTAATTTTAGTTTTTAAGTATTGGTAAGAAATCTTCTTGTTTCTAATATTCATTGCGACTGGTCGTCTTTACAATAATATTTAAATGTTAGAAAATTCATTTTGACTTTCATATTTTGAATTAAAGAAAATAATTTTTGAAATTTTTTAATAATAATTTTTTCCCATTTTTTTAAACTTTTGTTATTTTTTATTTTTAAAAGTTTAATATATTTCGTAATTCATGATTATAAACATTATGTAATCTTAATTCAATCGTTTCTGAAACCTATTATAAGATAATACAGCATATATAAAATCCGAATTTATCGATTAGGTTCTACTATAATATTATGAAAAATGTGGATTTTCATCATTACAAAAGAACAAAATTTTAGCAATTATTCATTTTAGCAATGGACATTAAAAATTCTATTAATTATTTCCTCAGAACTTTTGCGTTTGAAAATGAAAAACTCAAAATTTAAAAAAGCAATTTATATTCATAAAATAATAATGACTATGGACATAAATGTTTTAGTTGAGTTAGCAGCTTGTATTTAGACATAATATGATATTATAGTAAATAAATGCTCCTGTTCATATAGATCAGTTGGTGTTATTGGTTGTTGATAAAAACGTTAACTGCGTGAGATAGCAGGTCTAATCTCAAATCTTCTAGAGAAAGCAGGGCGAAAATCGGCTAAAGATGGCTTCTTTTATTACCTGAGAAACGTGACAATTCTTCTCTTATTTTTTGCCATTTATTAATAGAATATTCTACTTCTATATAGTTATCCAACTAAAAATATTTTTTAGTTGTTTGTGAACTTAGAAAAATATCAAATTTAAATAATAATATCTGAAAAAGAAATCAAAACAAAACGAGAGAAATTCAAAAGGCAGTAAATAAATTAGAATTGCACTATAATTATTTTATTATTTTTTGCCATTTATTTATAGAATATTTTCTTTATAGTTATCCAACTAAAAATATTTCTTAGCTGTTTGTAAATTTAGAAAAATATCAAATTTAAATAATAAAATCTGAAAAAGAAATCGAAACAAAACGAGATAAATTCAAAAGGAAGTAAATAAATTAGAATTGCACTATAATTAGTTATGCATATTGATTAACTTATGAATAAAGTCTGTTATATTTTTAATGATATAAATATATTTAGAATAATCTAGCAAATATTATAGCCTCTTACTCTATAGAGCTTGGTTTAAACAAGAACTAAATTTTCTTTATTTTTATTTCGCTACAGATTGCTGTCGGAACCAAATTAAATGAACATTTCCGAACGTTGATAATCAAAAAGTTACTGAAATTTTTAATTAGAATTCATTCATTAAGCTAGAAACATGTATTTATTGTGTAAACATGTATTTATTGTGTAACTTTTAAATGACAATAATAAAACTGAAAAATAACTTTTGTGTGCATAAAGAATCAATGATTTTATTTTATTTTCTTTTTCCTTCCACTTTCTTGTGTTAATAATACATAAAGAGTACTTATTGTAATGGTCAAAAGATTTGGCTTCTAAATTTATTGAATCTCTATATATTAAGATATCCTGAATATGAAACAAAATTGTTTTAGAAATTGTAGCTGAAGGTCGGTTTATAAATAAGACAGCTATAAAATAGAACCGCATATAAAATCAAATTTTTTATGCATTTTTGAAGAACACTTTAGAATTCTAACAAATTTAGGACTGAATTTTACTATACGAAATTTTTTTCTATTTGTATAGGAATATTATAATTTATAAAGATTATGCTCTAATCGGATGTAATTTTGAGAAGGGTTTCATTGAAACTTTAGATGCATATTAAAATTCTGTCCAAATCTATTGATATCTTAATTCACTTGAATGAGAAGAATAAGGCAAAACCATAACAGTTTTGCATGTGTTATTGTCATCCACAATTGAAGAATTGGGCAAATATGGTCCAACGCAAGTCGTTGAAAATATGATGAGTTTCTTCAACTTCCAATGAAGCAAAAAATACGCTTTATTGTAACGCTTTGTTGTTTATTACGTTTAATAAAAAGACACGGGGAAACTTCTCCCATCGATTTATTTGTTATTATTTGGCATCCAAAAATGTGCTGCTATTGAGTTAAAATTCTTTATTAAATTAAATTCTTACATTTGTATCATTATGAAATATCTATTTATAAATAATAATTCATATTCATGCGAAACATTATTTTTCTACTTCTTCTTAAAAATTGCTGCCTAAAATAAGAAGAATTCTATATAAACTATGCCATTTCTTTTTATAAAGGAATGACAATTGTTTTAGAGAAATATACCAAAATATGGCAGTTTCTTCCAATGAAATTCAAAAATGGAACAAGAAATGACAACCATATTCAGTGAATTTCCCAGACGCCTTGAATAGCTTTATTCTGAAGAAGAAGGCAATTTCTGCAACTAGACCTTTCCATTTGAGTTTCAAATTGTATAGACATAATAAAAATTATCATATATATGCAATTATATTTGAAACCCATTTAGGTTTTCCTGTGGCTTTCTTTAACAGTCGGTATTTTAACTTAACAGAAAGACATCATATAATATTGTTTAAATAGCAATATATATTTTATTTAGAAAAAAATGGTTATTAATATTTATTGCAACTTCTCAGAGTACGTATTTTTTTAGTAAAATGAATTGGTTTTTTACAATATGCTCATATAAAAATACCTATTGTTGATAAAAGTGTCAAATTATTGTATGAATTAATATAACTTGAAATGTTATAACTTATTGTTCTTTTTCACCATGTTTCAAAAATTATTTTATAAATGCGTTACTTCTCAAAGAAAACAAAATATTATACACACTGTTCTCATTATAATAAATTTGTTAGACTTCTACTTCCACTTGAATGAAACAGCAGATTTTCTCAGCAGAGATTATTTTTTATTTATTTCAACAAATGATATGTGAAGTCATAATTTTTGATGTTAACAAAAATTTTCTTTTTAAAAATTCAAGTGACTTTTAGAAAAATTAGTAAGCTTATAATCTGCCTTGCATCAAGGCAGATTTTCCTTGCCTTGATGTTCATAAAAGAGAATGATATTTACAATAAGATCTGCTGAAATATTTCTTCATTCTTTTTTACTTGATTTTAGTAAATTCATAATGCAAATTGACAACAATGTTATAAATCAGTAAATAGGATCATGAAAATAAAACACTTTAAATCGAATCTAATTATTTAAAATATTTAAAAACATTAATAAATTTTATTCATTTAAATAGCCCACTTCTAGAAATATAAGAAAAACATATCTTTAAAATTTGTCTAGTGTTCTAAGAAAAGTTTCATTCATTGTATTTATTCAGCATAGTACTTTTTACTGCCTAGCAAAATATTTTTTTTTTCTTCATTTGTTCAAATATTTTACAATCATTGTTCAAAGAATAAGGAATATTTGAAGTCTCTTTCTGAAGCCGCTTCCAATGAATTCTCACAATAAATAGTATCAGAGATAGAGTTCCTTGGAATTAAATTTGCTTTTTGATTATTTTTCCAGTGAGTTGGTTATTTTTTCTAAGAATGTTATATTTGTGTTTTATCTTGAGAATTACTTTTTAACATTGTGTGGGCATATGAATGCATCAATTTCTCTGAGCTCCTCTTCTTTATCAATTTATAAATATAATGAATAAAGGTATTATTTCTTATTTGCATGCCTGAAAGCAATTTCACATATGCAGAATTCGTTTTAAAACTGATAGAAAAGTCGCTTAAAAATTGTAGTAATTTTTATGAAAATAGTAAAACAATTACATTTAACCATTTTAAATTAGGAAAGCCGGAGATGTTGTATATTTTTAGCCTATCATGTTTACATTCAAGTATCTTAAGAATTTGATAAAATTTTATTAGAGAATATTTTTTCATCCCGAATACAGAATGATAGATTATGCAAATGAACCTTGATTGTTACATTGGCACACAATAAACGCCTTAGAGACAATAAAACAATCTGGAAAATATTTGGTAATGTATACCGTTATGTTTGAAGATTGTGTAGCTAATGAATGAGAATACGTTACATTTTTTCTTACAGTTCGTAATATTTTTATCGAATTAAAATTAATTTTCATATCAAGAGAAAATTCCATTATTGAAATGTATTTGTATCTTAGTATTAGCTTTTACTATATATTATTATAGAACAGTAATAGAATGCATATTTTCAATTCCACTTACGTTATTTAAAATACTAAAAATTCTATAAAAGAACGGAAATAAGTGATGAATTTTCCCTTAAAATTCAAAATTCAATTTATTACTGTTTGTATTTTACCTATTATCGGCATTATTTGTTAAATACCGATTAATAAGTGTAGAAATGGAAAACACATCAATTTTGACAAAAACTTCCGGTAGTTATTATTTTCTAAAAATTTTTTTGCTTATTAATTGTGACATAAAAGTGCTATAAAACCATGATTTTATTACCTCCGCACTATAAATATCACTTCTTATTTTTCACGTAAGCTAGTAATTTTTCGATATCATATTAGTTGAATCATTCTTTAATATCAATATCAATTTTGAAAAAAAATTAGGAAAGATCAATTTTCTGGAAATTATCTGGCATTAGATTTTCAAGAATTTTTAATCATTAATTGTGATATGGAAGTGCTGTAAACAAAGTGTTTCTAATCATCTGCACTTTAAATATCGTCTTTCCGATCATATACATGCAAAAAAATATTTTCATACACAGGTTATTTTGAATCAGTTTTTTAAACAAAATTGTAAATTTATTATGGCAATCTTTCTAAGATGCGTTGAAACAGAAAAATAACACGTAATTGCAAAGCTATTGAGGCGACTGACTGTCTTGTTTTAAGATTACAAAATTACCATTATATTATAATAATTTCTGCATACATATTGTTGTGTCCGCCCTTTCAATCTTTTTATTTTTACTTTAAAATTTATGTGTTTTTTTTAAATAACTTCCATTTTATTGAGTAAGTTTGTGTTTCTTGAATCAAATGTGTTTGCAATGGAACAATCTAGAAATTAATTATTTAATTCTACCTAATTTTTATACACTACATAACCAAAGCATTTTGATTCAAAGTAATGAATTATTGTGATTATTCGTTATTATTTTGTAAATTAGCATGTAAAATCAACTATTAAAATAATAATATTTAAAATACTTCTTTTAAATAGGAAAAATTGTGTTCCAAACGTTTATAGCGATACCGTTAAAATTTGTTCTCCTTTTTTTTTTTTTCAACTATGCTATACTACATTTTCAGTGAAATCATTCCGACAATAATTTCAGCACTAAATAATATGATTGCCATGGAACACTGAATGCCTGTCTACTCAAAATTCTTCAAGCAAATAAAGAAAAAGCAAATAGAAGTAATTTAAAGGTAAATTCTTTGTGAATTTCGATTAAAGGTACAGATATTTATTATTTTACACGGAAATTTCGATTGCAAAAACACAAAGAATCTGAAAATTAGAATTCACAGTTTTTGCACATTCAGTGGATTCAACTTCAAATTTAATCTTTACTAACATTCCTATTATTTGATTTCCTAGGATTGATTTAAAGAAAGTGGTAATTCGAAAATAAATCTAGAATATTTAAATTCACATTAAATTCTTTCAGATCTCATGAATGAAGTATGTGCTGTTTGAGTGTAAAAAATATGTCAACAATGCTATGCACTTTCAACAATTTTATTGAAAAATTCCATTCAATATACAAAATATTGTTACCATTGCTGCTTTCAGCATATTGTCTGTTTCGAAGTAATTTTCTATAGAGGATGAATTATGAATGTTTGTAGTATTTCTTAGAATGGGGAAAGGATTTTCGCCATCTCAACATGCCGTTATAAGAAGAAACGGTTTTCAGATTAAATTTATACACTTTACTATGTATGACCCTAGTTTCCTCTTTCTAACATTTTTGCTATCTAAATGTAAATCCAGTGCAAGTGCTTGACTTTCTATACTGAAAAAGTTAAAGATAATAGCTTGTGAATAGGCTCAGAAATGAAGCCTAAAACCTCTGCAAAATGTTTAAACTGCAGTTTACCTTTTCCAAATCGAACTTTTCTCCACTAAGAAAAATTATTTAAATCGGCCTTTTATGAAACTCTCTGTAAACACTACATTTCTTATTTGGTTTTCGGAACACTTTTCCACTTATTACTTGTTTGCCAGGAAGTATTATTGTTGTATTTTTATTTTTCATTATCTGTATTTTAAGTACAGCCACTGAAAAAACAACACTTCTGATTTATGCTGGCGGGGATCATTGTACAATGTCATAAAAGGTATTTTTCTAAAGGAATTAATGATTTTTTGATTAAAAATTTTCTAAGCTTATTTATTGAAATAAGAACAAATTTCAATCTTTGAAATGGTGAACCTCTTTTTCTTATTAAATTTAAAACTTGCATGTGAAGTTATATAATTTTTGAAATTATGAGCTACAAATGTCCTTCTAATGTTAAAATAAAACTTTGGAATTTTATACAAATCTTAAAAAATAATATAATTATTATCTTTAACTGATTTTGTTACGAAAACGTAAGGAATTCCATACATTTTTCACATTTTTTTTATCATTAAACAATAGTTTATAATATTCAAAATACTTTACAGTTAAAAAGATTTTTAATTACAGTTTAAGAATTTTTAAATGTCAACACGCTTGAATTTATACATAAATTGAACGACAAGGCCATTTTATGGGGACATGTAAAATTTCAACTCATTTCTATGAATAATTATTGTTACATTAAGTTTTCTGTATTGTTTCTAAAATGATGCATTTAGGTGCGCATTCACAATTTTCAAAAAGTTAATACCATTTTATTTAGATCTGAAATCCTAAAAATCATGCATTTCTTGAATCAAATATCATTTTCTACCTATAGTATTGCAAGATCTACATAAACAATTCCATCAGAAAATGACAGTAAAAAAAATCCTTTCAATGTCATAATATTTCATTTCTTATGGGAAGCTGAAATTTTAATCGTAGGCTCATATAATATTATATACAGAATAGAGAAAATTATTGAATAATAGAAATTTTATTTCCAAATGAGTGCTTTGTACAGTTTAAACTATTTGATTTTACAAACATACTGATCGTATCATTTATCTTTATAATTAATAACGAACTCCATGTTTTAAAACACTGCAGTTAATACTTTCTCTATCGATAGTATATTAAATTCAATATTTTTTAAATAATAAAATTATATTGAGTTTTATTTCTTTCACTCATGCAATAAAACTATTCAGTTCGATTCTTTCAGATTAACGGTACAAATGCAATTTAAACAAACTTTAAAATGATCCTGAATATTTCTTTATGTAAAAGAATCAAACTTCCATCATAATATTTTACTGTTAATATTTTGTCATAGATGAAGTAGCAATTGATTTCAGCCTACATGTTCTAATATTACAGATATTTGAAAAGTAAAAAAAAAAAAAAAGAACAAACAAATAGAAATAAAAAAAGATACTATCGTCGAAGTACAGAGAATATCTAAGTATGAGTATTACACACCTAAATATGTAAAATGTAACTATCTACAAAAATTATCAAATGTATCTCTATTTAATCACGGTTTATTAACCAAGATTCATATTCTAGGTGATTTATCTATGGAGAAAAATGTATTCATGGCATCAAAAACAGATGTTTCAACATCGAATTTCAAAGTTTGTACAGTTGCGCACAATCCTCTACCAGCATTTTAGATACAGCATCTTGTATACTTTAATAGCTTTATATGGTATTTTTTGTCTTCATATACAATATTTGACATTATAATAATGTAGGTTGCTTTTTTTGCGCCTTTGAAGTGTGCCTGTTAAACGTTCCGATTAATTATTAGTTAGTAATTTCTATGATAAATTATTTTATTTTACATATTTTATTACATAAATTATTTACATAAATTATTTTATTTACATTTTCTTTTAAATGTTTTCTTTCAGCTTCGATAATATTTCGAATTCTAAAGTATCTTCCGTTTTTTTTACCGTTTTTGTCATATTTATGTTATGCATTGTTCTAATAAACTCCTGAATATTTCCATTTTTTTAAACCGTTTTTATCATGTTTATGTTATACATTGTTCTAATAAATTCCTGTATAGTTCTGGTTTTTTTTTTTACTTATTTTGGTAGAAAGTTAGACAAGTTAAATCCTGAACCAAAACATAATTTTCTATAATAGGGTGTTTAGTTTAGATGAAACAACATACTTTACGTTAAAAAATTGAAAATTCAATGTATTTTCTCAAATTTATTATTCTCGTTCTTTTCTACATTTATCTTATTTCTTTCTTTACCCTTTTCAGGATATTTGTTTTGTAAACAGCATTTACTCTCATTTCATTCTCATTTCCTGTTTTTATTTTGTAATTGTTTTGTATAATTTTGTGTCTTCTGAGTATCTTGCAACTTAGACACATTTAAAACACAAAAACTGTTCCACACAATGGACAAGCTACTGATTAACCTTTTTAAATTTCTTGTGTTAACAAATGAATTTGGATACTGGTAGACTGGCGAGTATCAAGAAAGGTTATCACCCCCAGGAGATGTGGTTTATTGTCGTGACATTGTTTAAATAACTTTAAGGTTATAGTTGCAGGGGCGTAATGTGGTGCTGTGTTGTGTTAGATGATGTTGTGTTATATTTGATGCCTCTCTTGGCAGTATTCTGATAGAAAGGTCCTTATAGTGTTATTCAATCATTTTCAAATATCGAATATTACTTATTGAACTGCCAGCCTTATCAAGCTTTGTTCTATTGTTAATAATTTCTGTACTTAGAAATCAGTACTCAATCTCTTTTGAGGTTCATTCTCAGTGGATGTACCTTCAAAACTCGAGGTGTTTCATCCTGGGACTGTCCGAATTCCAGTACTGTAATTGTCTTTTTTTCGCAACTAAGAATATTAGTCGTATTTTTGATTAAACGCGTTCTTTTGTTTGTTTATAGAGTTTCTTGTATTCTCACCAGTGAGACTGAATTCGCAATGGAGCTGAGAACGTTGTATACTCATATATTGATGTCATTTTCAAGGTTTTGCCATCTTATTATGATTCTTCATATGCGACTTTAACAATATTTATTGAGAATTGTTTTTAAGTTTTAATAACTATGTTTAATGCCCTTAACAAGAGCTTCGGGTTCCCTTCTGGCAGTTACCACATATTAATGTTATTTAACATTATTAAGATGAGAGTTATGGCATCTGTCATATTATATAATTCATACTTAAATGGGAGCAAAACAAACAAGTAAATATGAAATGATATAAAATTAGTTTCATAGTTTGATTTAAAGTTCCATCTTCTTTAAAATAAGAAAAAAGCATGGAAAAAACTTCTATTGTCAATGTGTATTTTTTTAATTCTGTTATATTTATTACTATATATAAAAATTATATAGTTATGATAACAATGAATTCAAATTTAATTTGTTATGTTTAAATTAAGCAAAGCTTACACAGATTTCATAGTAATTTTAAATTATATTAACTCATTTCAATTGTGAAAAAATTGTTTTGCTTTGAATTTTAAATGAAATGATTTTAATCATAATTTATTTTCAAAATAACATCACAATTATTTGTTTAACATTATATTTCAGCTCATACAAAAAATTAACATATCTTAATTATAACTTTAATTCAATTTTATTTTTGACAATGGCCGCCTAAAACGGAAAAGTTCAATGAGGAAATGAATAATCCTTTAAGAAATGATCTTGCTGTTATAGATTATCATTTGACAGGATTACAATTTTTCTAAGAAGTCTGAAGCAATACATAATGATTGCTGAATTCCGGAAATATTTTCTGGTGTACTTCATTATTAAATATCATTGATATATAATTATAGGAATATTTTATAATTTATTGGCAAGCTTTATTATGTTATATACCACAATTTCAAACAAAATGTGATAATTTACTTAGATATAAACTTAAAATTTCAAAATCAGTCATATGATAGTGTAATGAAACATGAGAAAAATTACTATTTCGTTGTTGAAATGAATTATGTCAACCACTTTTAAAATATCAATTTACAAAATCAGTATTAAAACCATGGAAGAGTATGCGAAACCAATGCTTTGATATGTTGGACCATTTAGCCAGATTAATTCGATTCTTAAAAGAATATGTCACAATATTCCATATTTATTATGCATTTAACTATTGACATTAAAAAATTAATTAACAATTTAAGTTTTAAATTAATTGATAATTAGAAAACTATAGCCATGTTGCAGAATTGCTACCTTATAATTCTATATTTTTTAAGAATTTTTAAAATAGATTCTTTATTTCTTATTGCTATATCTACAGTGTAAATTATTCTTTTTATGTGAAAAAATTATATCTTTGTTTTTGTTCGAGACATTTGAGCTTGGAAATTGAGTTCCTTTGAAATTATAAGCGATATAAACAAAATATTTTAGTCACTAGGGTATAATTGCCACACTTTTTAAAACGGCGTCATATTTACGAGCTCTTAATTTTTTTCAAAACATTCAATGTATTCAAACTTTGCTCTCAGAATGATTAGTCTACTTCTGAGTTTTCTATTTACAAATCAAAAAGTTGCCTCCTCACGAAAAAAGTGATTCGTGCAATTCTTTAACTTTTCTAATGGATTCTGACTTTCGAAGACAAATAAAAATCATTAAAAGAAAGTATCTTCCCAAGAAGTTAGGCTAGAAGAAAGACTACGTCATTGTACCTCTAATGATGGCATTGAATATGAATTCAAAAACCCAAACACAAACTCCAAGACGCGGAGTAAACCCCTCATACATCTTATTCCGTCATTTCACTAAATTTGACCAGTTGGGATAAGGGCCAAATTTATTCTGCTTGGCCCGTGTCCAGGGAGATTCGGAGGGGCCAACACAAGACAATCATTTGTCTTTGGAATGCTGGAGTAGGTCAGTCTCATTAACAGAAGGAAGACATTTCTTTCTTTCGGGTTCCATAACAACTGAAAATAGGATCCTTTCAGTACTTTCTGTGTATGAATGCTTAACAAGGTATAGAGTGAAACGAAGTTTCAAGACATTTTCGTAAATAACTCATAAATTAGATGTACCAAAATCTTCTGTTAGGAAATGAGAGAATATCTGTCAATGTGTTCTTAATACGATTATTGTGTAAATAAAACATACAAATCTAATCAAAATAACAGCGCAAATAAATACCATCATTAATAACTTTGGGAAATCTGAATGAATATCAAATTATTAAATTATTTTTCTGAAATTAATAAATTGAGAAATGCGCAATTAAAATATACATTCTGTTTTAATATAAGAAATTATAAATAAAAATTTTAAAGAATAATTAAGGTATAACAAAATATAGAACAAAAGGAAGTTTAAAGACATTTTCGTAAATAAGCTCATAAATTAGATATACAAAATCTTCTGTTATATTTGCCAATGTGTTGCTTTCTTAATATGGATATTGTGTAAATAAAACATACAAATCTAATCACAACTATAGTGCAACTAAACCCCAACATTAATTACTTTGTGAAACCTTTTTATGAATACCAAAATATCAAACTACTTTCCTGCAAAAAATAAATTGAGAAATATCTAATTAAAATACCTTTTCTCTCTTAATAAAAGAAATTATCAATAACATCTTTAAAGAATAATTAATACAAATTATACTATGAAGAATATTTAATAAAATTTTACGACCCAATTTTTATAACTATATATTAAAAATATTGAAACAAATACAATGCATTATAAAATATTAAATTATGCATTATAAAATATGATTATAGAATATGAACTGTATAAAATATGAACTGAATGCATTATAAAATATGAACTGTGAATATGTATATTATAAAATATACATATTTACAGTTCAAATTCACAAATTTTAAAATTTAAAATTGTCTTATTTTTGTGCATATAAACTTTATCATGTCTGTTTGCAGCTAATTAGAAAGATTTTTTGTCTAAATATATTGCACCTGGAAAATTCCGCAACATATAAATGGAAATTTTAGTTAAAATTGATGGCTATTAATTGATCTTTATATGAGAAATTTATCTTTACATAAGAAATTTGTTATATAATTTTTTAATTATGAAGCCAGTGTTTTTTCTACAATGTTAATCAGATTACAAATACTTTTTTTTTCAAATGTTGATGAATAAAATATTAAAAGAGAAATCAAAAATGGTAAATAAATTGATTCGAAATTATTACTTATTTCTTTGAAAAATTGTTTAATAATTAAATGTTATTCTTTTGGAAATTCATGAAATATTTAATAATTTTATATTTTAGTACGATGATTAATATAGGTAATTGCAGAAGCCAAGTTAAAGATATTTAAGACAAGACAATGAATTCAGCCAAGAAGTAGTTCTATCTTTTAATGACCTTTGAAAAGAATTTGGGCCAAACTTGGAACACATGTCAGAAAAACTTAGAGAATACAGTTTGTAATAGATTAATATAATTAATATAAAGATATCTATCATACTTTTTAGCATTCAAAATGTTACTACAAATGTATGGAATTCTATTTTGAGCCAATCAATTACCTTCCGGCATTACCACTATGTGACTTATTTCTTTATTACCCACTATGTGACTTATTTTCCTCACTTTCTTTTAATTTATGATGCATGTTTTTATTTCAAAAGCATAAAGAGGATTTCTGGAAAACTGTTTGAAATAGATAAAGAAATAGCTTTTAAAAGTGATTGGCTTACAGAATTCCATATCCGATGAGATTTGTTTTAATTATGAAATACCATTTAAATTTTTGTTAGCTAATAGGAAAGTGTACACAGATTTTTTGAACGAAATGTATCTGAGAAGAGCTGCTGTTCTTTCTCTGCAATTGAACCCAATGATTTGATCTGATCGCTTTGATGAACTGAGGTCATTAACTACACAAAAGTATTATCAAAGAAATATGATTCGCTCATTTTATAATATCTTTCAGTTCATGATACAACGTTCTTCTATCTATAATTTAAATACATGATATTCCCCATTCCAGAATATTACTAAAACATTATGACAAGTTTTGAATTTTTAGGAAATAAGGTTCGTTTATTGATTTTAGTTACTAACTTGCATTAAATTTAAAACTCTCGATACAGGATTAAAATGATGACAAAATAGCTTTTATATTCTAAGATTTATTAAATTCTGACTTTGATAATTTTTAAATTATTATGATGGTTACAGAATTATAAGCAATGAATATACTTTATTTTACATGGCTATTAGGAAACTTTATAGATATATGTTTCAAAAACTGTAACAAAAAAAGAAAAAAGAATGCACATGAATTTTTGATCAGCATAACAATTGACCTAACTCCAGAATGATGATTTTGACCATTTGCAGATCTATTTAATCAAAAATTCGCTCCCTTGCTCAGCAAGATGTCATATGCTCTTGTTTTATTAAGTTTTGTCCTCATTCGAAAGTCGCTTGCTAATGAAAAACCTTTTTATATATTGCTTCTAAGCAATTCTTATAACAGCTAATTTTGTATGCAAGAAATGAATTATTTTTCTCAGAAATTTATAATATCATAAAAATAACTTTAAAAATTTAATAAAATAATTTTAACGTAATTTTAATGAGCTGCTTTAAAGTTATTTCGAGTGAAATCATTTAAAATATCCTGAAATATTAAATATTAACATTTTTGTACATATTTTTTCGTTAAAGCCTGTTATATCTTATTATTCACTTTTTTATCTCCCATATGGACAAGTTTTGTAAAATTCTTCAATGACTCTATAAAAAAAAATTCTAAAATTGCAAAGGCAAGCTACAAGATGCTAAATTAGGTAATACTGCTTTCATTAAAATGAACTTCATTTTTACATTTTTATTTAAAAGTTAAATATTTAAATTATGTTTCAGTAATATTTCATAATTTAATAACATAAATTTTTTCAAGAATGTAGATTTAAATAAAATATATCTCTTATTCCCAAATGACTATTGTTATTATGCAATTTTGTGAAAACAATTTTCATCATTGTTCACAAATAATTAAAACAAACAATAACTGCTTTGTGAATTATTTTTAAATTTATAAAATATATTATTTGTTAAAGAAAAAGATATACCTCTAATGTAAATTATTTCCTTTCAAAAAGATTCTTAATTTCTATTACTAAATTATTAACATTTCTTTTATTTGAAATTCGATAAGAATTTTGTTCATAGTAATTTGACGTTAAATCTTCATATTTATTCTCACAGAGAATTAAAAGGCATTTAAATTAAATTTCTAATATCAAGGGATTCGGTGATGATAATGCGTCTTCTGATACAATTCATTGCTGAGTCAAAAAATCTAGAAATTAAGAAAGAATCAAAAATTGAAATAGCAAAATCGCGATATATTCATAAGTGGATAAAAAGTCTTTCAATATAGTTCTGATCTTTCTTTATCATAACTTGTATTTTTCAAATATAATCAAAAAGGTGATTATATATGGGAAGTTAAATTCACCAACCAATTTAAGCCTTAATATGAAATTCTATAATTATTCGAGAGAAAAATTAAAGAGTAAAAAAAAGAATCTGCATGAAATGTTTTTATTACTAGCAATAACGACAGCAAACATACATATAAGAAAGTTTAGAAGCCTTCAAAAGAATTAAGAAACTTAATTGCTATAATTAATGAAAAGTTGTCCAATTTTTTATGTATTCATTATAGAGATAGAGAGGTTCCTAATATGTTAATGTAGAATATCAATTTCTTAATTAAAAATTGTCTGTCTTTTGAGATTTTAAATAATAGTAAGAGAATGTTTCAAATATAGATAATGAATCAAAAATTGGGATTGTCTTTCATACTGGATATTCGATCAACTTAATAAATGATAGGCTCTTGGTAGAAAAATAATAAATCAACATAAATTCATCCTTTCTAATCATACAAAACTTTCTTATATAACACTCGCCTTAGCTTCTTATGTTTGATATTTTTTGTAGTATTCTAATGAAATATTTTAATAACTGTAGCGAATGTATAAATTCCTTTAAAAATATTTAGAATGCTTTTTTGTGTGTAAAATTAGCATTCTAAATAAAACAGAGATTTACTCTACATTTTTTTGTTTGGTTTAGAAGATAAAACTAATTACTGTGACCAACCATTTCAAATCTTAACTACACGCTGATATTTCAGGCAAATCAAAACTTTTGAAATTCCTCTCGGTCAATGAATAAGCTTGAATTATTCAGACGTAACAAAATTATCCCAAACAGTGGAGGAGAGATAGAGGATCTTACATTAAAGGAGTTCTCCTCTACAACCTGAGAGCCATGGAATTTATAAGTCATCCTCTTATGCTAAGAGTTTGTTTTCCTTTTGGAATCCGGAAATAAAAAGAAGTCCTTTCAAGTTTTCATCAAAAGAAGAGCAAAAGACACAGATACATAAGAAGACTTTCAAAAGAACAACAGTGCGTTGTAGAAGTAAAATACATATTCATAAGAGAGATTTTGGAATCCATGAATAAATTTCTTCTGAGATTATTACCTTTGCTATCTGACTCAAGAGACTTTTCAGTCAACTCTCAGGTTGTAAATTATTTCATTTTTTGTCTTTTATCTGTAGAAAGAACAGAGAAATTCACCTCTCCTGTAGAGGCTTTGAAAATGTTAATGAAAAATGGTTAGAATATTCATTTTTCTTTCGAGCTTTCCTGCTTATAAATAGGAAAATGTTTCTTCCCTAGGGGAAATGTGGATATTATTATTGGTATATTTCAATGAAATGTTTTTCTAATTATAGAGCACTTATCGACAACATTTCTGGCTCAAAAAATAAAAGGGAAACGTTTCAAAAGAAGACAAAAACATATTTATTTAATGCCTTATTGCAATTCTTGCTATTTCTGAATTTGATGGAAATAAATATTACTTTGAATAACATGCTACAATCACGCTAACAGCTGAAGACTTTGAACTATTATGAATAAAAAAAAAGAAATTTAGGGGATGTTCCTGCTTTTAAGAGTATGTATCTTGTAATTTATATTCATAAAATAAAATTAGAAATTTTCACCAAAAATATTTTCTATTTTATTGTTTTTATTATAATTTATTAATGAGATAATACATCGATATAAAAGAGAAGTAGAAATAATGAACCCACTAACTAATAATACATTTTATTTTAAGAAATTCAAATTTACATAGACCTTATGTTTATATAAAGTTAGTTAAATTTCACGTGATTTTGAAAGCAAATTAAGAGTTAAAAACATTTATTCAAAATTAATAATACATGAGAATTTAAAAACATTGATTTTTTAAATATTTATTTAAATATATAATAGATATTCTAAAATACTTAATATATACTCTAATATATAAATACGTAATCTATACTTTAAGTTATATTTGAATTCTCCAATGTTGCTTTGATCCACAAAATCTATAATAAATCTATAAAATAATAATTAAATCCAAAATATATTTTGAAACACCCTGTTTACTGATTGAAGTAAAATGTCTGATACGTTCGATAAAAATAAGAACACAGTTTACAAATAACTAAAAGTCTCAACTAATACCCAAATGATAAAAGGAAAATGAACCGAGAGGATTAGATAAATTTATCGAAAAAAGAATTCTTAAAAACTTCTGAACTGCCCAAATAAAAAAAAGAGTTTCTGATTGATCAATATCGAACATTCTGAATCCTAAGGTAAAAAAGAAGTAGGTCACTAGAGTTCGGAAATGATACAGAATCAATGATTCTAATCGAAAGGTTAAACATAAGATAAGTCAGAAACGAGATGTTGTGTTCCTGTTATTTTCCTTTTTCAGAAGAATGGGACGAATGTCGAAGTCCAGATTTTTTTTAATTGATTGATCACTCTTAAAGAAACTGTTGAAAAATTTCCGTTTATTGTGAGATAAAATGTCTGCAGATATGACAGTTCAAACTAGTTTTATATCATCCGTTTCTGTTTTTTATTCATTGTTCGGGAAGTAATCACATTTAGAATGAAATTATAATTATAAATTGAAAATCTTGTTAAAACAGTAAAAGTTGACTTAAGTTCCATGTAATTGCTATATTATTTTAGCAATAATAAAAAAAGCATGCTGAACCCTATAGGAAAATGACAATTATTTAGTTTCCTTTTCATGAACATTGAAAAATATTTACATCCTGATAAAACGTTTCAACTAATGCATTTTTTTTCCTCAATGTAACATCGTTTTCCTCACCAGAAAAAGTTACATTTTTCGTTCAATCTGTTTCATTAAAGAATTGCATGAAAAAATGCTTACTTTTATTTGTACATGAAATTACATATGACTAGGAAATGACTTTTGTTCCATTATGTCTAACATATTTTGAATTTTATTATGTTTATTTAAATATTTATTTTTATACACATTGTAGGTGACAGATCCTTACAACTTATTCTTTATTTACCTTTTATTTTTTATTACTATATATTTATATTATTTTATATTTCCCAAGTCATATCTGAATTCTTCGCCAAGTTTTGAAAGCCTTATAAAACGATAAAATAATATGAAATAATGAATAACGAAATAATTTATCAGTAAAAGCATCTCACACAACAGTTACCGAAACCTCTAAACCTATCCCAATTT
This sequence comes from Argiope aurantia, assembly GCA_026543865.1. Lineage (NCBI taxonomy): Eukaryota > Metazoa > Arthropoda > Arachnida > Araneae > Araneidae > Argiope > Argiope aurantia. The sequence continues at coordinate 147,939 of JAPMOR010122649.1, read as the reverse complement.
GATAGTTATTTTGTTTTTAAACCATTAATCAAATAATGAAAAAAAACTCAGTGGAGTGGGTATGTAAATTATAAGCAATGATCATTTTGTAAATCATAAAAATTATCGTTATTTGCAAAAATATTCATTTTATGACTTAAATATTTAACAAAACTTTATTTTAAATTTGTTAATCATATATCTACCTCCTACATATTTATAGAAAAATATATACGGTTGTAAAATATTTCAATACTTATTCACATTCTAATGACATCAAAGAAATAATTATATAACTTACTATTTTTAAAGTACAACGACGGTTGTTGAAAAACTTTAGGAATTAAAGGACAAAAATTTATGATGGTTATGAAATTTTTACAATAGATGAAAATGAAATTTATATTTAAAAGGAAATAGTTTTTAGAATTATTCCCACGCTGGGAAGATTAATCATATAATCTGAACAAGTTTGAAATAGAAAACTAATCTGTATTCTTTATTAAACATAAAATAAAACAAATATTATGGAGCTTCTGTACAATTAGAAAACATAACACGTTGTTTATTGATTTTTTTCCTTTAATCAAGTATCTTCTTACATTTCGTTATTTATTTAAGAGATGATATCCAACGTTAAAATTAAGTAGAAAAGGAAGCAAATGCAAAGAATCGTTGTCAAAAATGCTTTTTATAATTTATAATTATGCTTTTTATATTTTATAATTTTAATGCTTTTTATATTTTATAATATATAATATATTTTATAATATATTATATTTTATTTTTTTAATGCTTTTTATATTTTATAATTTTATAATTAAGTACCCTATTTCTGATGAGACCCGCTGCTTTCAAGTAATAAATGTTTCTTAACTGATCAAATTTTGTATCCAAGAGTGATAAATAAAAGTAAAACTTTCCAAAAAAATAATTTGTTTTTAACAGTTTCTTCCTTTTCCTTCTTTATGCAACCCAAGTAAAAACCTTTTTCGAGAAGTAAATCATATTTTTCAGAGGAAATTTGTGTTTCTTTAGTAACATTTCACAAAGGATTGTATGAATTCGTTATAAGCTCAATTCAATTAATAATGTTTCAAAGGTGGAAGTGTATATGTATTTATTCAATACAGTTTTTGAATTTAATTCTAAAACTTCATTATGTACATTAAAAAGATTTTCTTTTTGCAACAAATTATATTTGCAATTGTTTGAATCAAATCAAATATTCAGTGCTGAAATAAAACTTTTACCTCCTTGAAATATGATTTTTAATACCAATATAGTTAAATATCATTTTGAATTCCTCAAATTCTGGAAAGTTAGGAAATATTATATCTCAAGAAATAATGCAGAGTATATATATTGGTTTTGTATTACATTCCGGAAGAGAAATTCATTAAAGAGTATGTTTTAAAAGCATATTATGTGTATTATTAAGTAAAACAAATTAATTTTAAATTTTCTTTAGTGTATAAACAATTCGTAATTGTGAATTCATTTATCAAATTCACTACTGTAGTCCTCAATCTTATGGATTCATAACTTAATTAAAACAATTTATTAATTAAGTCCGATCAGTCTACCGATTAAATAAAACCGATAACAATCTTTCAAATATAATTTAATAACTATATTCCTGAGTAAGAGAATAAAAAAAATTACAAAATTCATGTTTTTGCAAATACGAAATAGATCAAATTTTCAGATGATTTGTTCTTCAATTAGTTTAAATGTATAAAAATATATAAAATTTAATTTCATTCGTAATTTCCAAATATGAAAAACTTTAGTATTTAATACTATTATTCAAATACTTCTAAATAATTCATTTTCTGGAGGAAATTATAATACTAATATCATACATCTACTATTTTGCTTGAGTTTCAAAGCTTTCCATCTTTAAAACAATTCAGAAGTTTTCACTGAATCTCTAAATGTATGGAATGCCACGTATTCTGACGTGAAGAAGGATTTCTTCCTTGAACTCTCAATCACATGGAAAGACACGAATTTTGTGTTTGAAAATAATAGAGCATTTAGACTATCTGAAAAATTCACAATAACATTATTCTAATACAAGTAACAAAAAAGAAAATATATGTATATTTTTCTGCTGCATTTATTCTTTATTAATGTCTATTGGTATAATTATGTGACTAGAGAGCCCTAAAAATTAATCAGTATTAATTTGGGCTGATCTATTTGAATTTAGATAATAAAATTATTATCTCAATGAAAATAATTAAATATTTTTTAAATTATTATTCTCTATTATTGTTACTTAACACTATTAAAGCTAATTTTTTTTAATAAATTCTGAAAAAAATATAAAAAAATGCAGATAAATTCTTTTTCTGTCTTAGTTCATTTTATTTATTTTAAAAGGAAATTCATTTTTTTCCCTCTATTTTATTGCACGATATATTATATACAGCCTTCTTTTTCTAACTTAAAATTTGGAAAAGAAATAGAACACAGAAAATTTGTTAGCAGAAATTTGCATTCAAATATAACTTAAATTAAATGTAGTTTTTTTTTGTTTGTTTTATTATGGTATAAAAATCTTGTTTCTGAAAAAATATGTTTATTTAATTTTACTAACAGAAAATTTTTATGAGCTTATATGCAAAAATAAGGAGGAAAAGGGATTTAAAATGAAATTTGAATTTTAAATGTAAACAAATTTAGAACGGAAAATTCTATTTTTTGCATATATAACAAACAGCAAATTAAAATTGAAGAAAACATAGATGTTAATTAAACTAAAAGTAAAGTTCTAGAATACAGTATATGCAATACATAATTAGTCATAATAGTCTTCAGCTGGTATATATACACTTTAATTAGCTCGTCTTAATTCATGTTTCCAATGATGGAATTTTACAATAAATTTTTACTCGCCACCTAATTGATTTGAGATTGAAGATTTAAAACTTTGCACTCTTATGCCTTTACGATAACAATGTAAGTTTTAAGTGTTATAGAAACTTAACTATGAGATAATAGATTAATATAATTACATAGATTAATTTAATTCTGTTCCAGCTAAGGTAGCTTTTTTTCGGTATGAATTATGAACCAAAAGTTAAAAAGTAAAATACAATTAAAATAAGGAAAAAAATCCATATTTTAGCATATAAAAATTAAGTATTTTAAAGAAATTAGAGAAAAATTTCTATTATTAAAAATATACAATTATTATACAAGTGTTATAAAGATTATAATAATCTTTTCATTCCAAAAACGCAAATTCATTGCCAGAGGTGTTTGATTTGAAGGTAAATCCATAATTTCACTCGTATCTAGGAATCATACACCTTATTAAATGTTTAGAACATCTCATACCACATATAAGGATATCCCTCAATGGACTACCATCTGGTATCGATGGAACATTTTTTATTTACATCGATTTTTATTACATCGATGTTCTATTTATACGTAAAACGATGGAAGCCGATTCTTAATAGATTTCGTTGGCAAAGCATATGTCTTTATCAGAATCCAAAGTTTTATATATATTTATAAATATATTTCCTTTGACATTTTATAGATGCTGTTTTTGTAAAAGAAAAAAATTACAAATTTCAAACGGAATAAAATGGCCTTTTTTTGTAATCGGAAAAAAAAAGAAGGAATTTCTTAAATAAAATACCATACTATATCTCATATATTTCTTTTGTATGTAACCAAACTAATGTGGCTATTAATTAATTAATTACTATTAATTGCACACCATATATTTAAAAAAACTTTAGTTGTAAATTTTCCTTGTGACCAATTAAAAATTCCTATTAAGTCAAGAACAACAAACATTGATTTTCCTTTTAAACAAAAAGAATTCTTCATGCGTTTTTCAAATGTACATTATAAATGCTTACAGTCCTTTTTCTGTAGCAAACTTTATTTAAAAACTATATTGTAACTTTATAAATGTTTGTGATGTTATCACTTCGAAATTTAACACTTCTTATTAGAAAATGACTAGTTACATTTTGTAGTGAAGGAAAATTGTTTCAAAATTATAATGTTTATTTTTTTAAACCTTTTTAAATGAGCAGAAAAATATTATTCTCTATAATGGGAAACTCTGGATAAGTAGTTTAATTAAAAATTAAGATTTCCCTTAATTAATATTAAATTAAATTAAATATTAATTTTTAATTAAATAACTTATCCACGGTTTTCCATTTCAAAGAGTATTAAATAAAATAAAATTAAAATTGTTAAATTAAATAAAATTGTATTAAAGGAGATTATACGCCAATTGTGAGTGTCATTTCCTCCTTTTTTTTTATCTGTAAATAAAACTTAACTACTGCACCAGGTTTGAAAGCATATTATGAAAATTATTTCCAAAACTTCTG
>JAPMOR010122649.1:90634-133590 GCA_026543865.1 Argiope aurantia | reverse complement strand
TTCATAATATTTACATAAGTACATTTAATGACTGAAATAATATAAAATACTTTTTACATCATTTAAATATTTTGAAAGAAAAATTAAAAACTGAATTTTACGGTGAATCGGAGAAATTTTTGTTGAATAATTCTTTAAAACATTATATAAATTAAGAAAATTATTCTGCAGTACACATGCAACCTCAATGCCGAACGACTCTGCTTTCAAATTTCTTATTTTTTTAAAAAATATCTTGGTTGACCAGTAAAAAATGATTTTATATTAATTGCAGTTTAATATTTCCACTTTAATATAAAGTTGAAATCTTACTGGTGCTGACAGAAAATTGGAGACATAAGTATTAAAATGAACAAAACTGTTTAAGGCTTATATAATAGTATGACTGAATTACATATCTATCAAAATCTGAAGCTTAAAAATATTTTGCAGAAAAGTTATTAAGAGATATCAAGTTACATAAAATATTTAATTGAAAATCTTAGCGACCATTAATATTGGCGAATCGGCATGTCTCCAATATATAATAGAATACTGTATAATAGTATAATAGAATAGTGTCATAAATCATAATAGAATAGTGTCATAAGTGGAAAATTTCCAGTGCTTTAAAATCCAGGATAACATTTCGCACTCAAAAATATAATAGAATTATTTCTTCCATATGAGTGGCTAGAGCGAATTTTTCACTCTTAGATTTCAAACACCTTAGTCAGGGCACAGCGAGGGAATTTTGGACGAATCCTGACTAATAGGCTTAAGAGTAGACTTATATTTTTTATCTCTTACATCTTTTTATTATGTTGAAGACGTTTGCTTAGCTTTTTAAAAAGTACTTTAAAAATACTTTATTTGTTTTGATATATATTTTATTCCATGTTATCACTATCATAGAATAATTTTTATTCTACTACAATGTCGCTTATTTCTTTTAGATTAGTTATTTATTTCCGAAAAGATGAGAGGGGTCAGTGATGATTACAGTAATATCCAAGAAATTAATTTTGAATATTTCAAATACACGCTCGGATTTTGATAAAATATATAACAATATCAATGGTACCTCTTTTATTAAAAATCGAACAATATGGTATGAGAATGAGCAGAATTTTTTTGACTGTTTTTGTTGTTGCGATTGTTTAATAGCCATTTATTGCTCGTGTGCTTTTGTTTGCCCAAGCGCTATTCTTGCTTTCGCTTTGGCTTTGTTTTGCTCCTTTGTATCGTGTTTTTGAATACAATAAAGTGCCATTATTTATTATTGAATCATTGATGCGGGGGTAGTGATTATTGCAGTAATATCCAGATGAATAATTCTGAATATTCGAAATGCAGGCTCGTATTTTGATAAAATATATGAAACATCAGTGACGCTTACTTACATTAAATTCGTACATTATTGTATCTCGTCTTTCTTGGAAAAGTATATCGTACTAAGTGTGAGTAATCGAGGGAGAATGTATGTGTTTTCTCCAAGTGCTTCATGTTATTGTGAGTATTTAAAAGTCATCTGCTGCATGTGTGATGTTGTTTACTACAAGTGCTATTCTTGTGTACGCTTTGGCTGTGTTTTGCACCTGTGCATCGAGTTTTTGAATCGAATAATACCCCGTTATTTATTATTGAAGCTATTGTAGATTCTCATCTTACAAAACACAGAAGTATTCTGATATTTTCTGTGACGTTATAATTGCAATTAAATACCATTATGGTTTTCTCTTTTTATCGACGAATAACAACTCTCCGAATCATCAATATGGAAGACTGCTTAGCATAAAAAAAATAATCTTCTACTCCAGTTAATGACATAAATAGCATAAGAATCTAGCACTCTGTCTAGTTACACAAATGATATCAAAAATTTTGTTCTCGCAGCAATTGATCATTCAAGCCCAACGGGCAGAACGAGAGTGTTTAATGTTTTAGGATTCTTGAAAATATTACATGTTTACACGGAGCATAATTTTATGCTTACATGGAACATATTTTTATGTTTAAACGGATAAAAAAATGTTTTTCTCTGTTTTAAATACGTTTCTTTGAGTTATTACCTAAATAAATATTAAAATTCGAAACAGTATTCGTTATAGAAAGTTTTAGTACATATCCATCCCTTTAATACTAATATTTATACATTTTTTAGTTGCCACGTTACATCATGTCGAATTCATAAGGTTTTGAAGTGCATGAAAATATCATAATGCTTCATGCTTACTGAAATGCTTAAGAAATCAGCCTTTCAGATTCCGGATGCAGAGGTACAGATTGGTTCTAACAGGAACGAAATCCTTTTAAAAACCATATAATGTATTAATAATATATATTTCTAAATGGTAGTTTTAATAAAATAATCATTTATTGTCAAAATAAATTAAATTAATTTGATTTGTAAGTAATTTCGTTTCAAACTGAACAAGAATTTAGTACCCACTTAAATCTACATTAGGAGATCAAATGGCATGGTGAAATGTGGTCATCTCTCATCTAAATAGAAAATTTTTAAGATCCCTGAGGACTTAATTAGAAGATTTTGAAATCTAAAAATTTAATTTAATATAAATAAGTATTATGTAGGGAATCCTCTAAATAGACGTTTATAATAAATTGTTGTCTTTCTTAAGCAACAGATATAAGTGAAAAAGTATAATTCCTCAAATAATTAAATCCAAATCTTTTTTGAGAACTTCATTAAAATATTTAAATAAAAAATGCATTTTATACATACAAGTGATACACAAAATGGCACCACACTGATACATTTAGTTTTGGCTGAAGATACAGAATAATAAACAAAAAGAAAATCTTCTAGAAATATATACGTTTCCTTGTCTGGGAAATATAATAAACAAAATAAAATTGAGTTTTCTCGGTCTTTGATTATGTGCATAAAAAGTCTTTTTTTTTCTCGCATGCCTGCTCTGCGCATATTTCTCTGATCTTTTTACTCTGATTCAAATGCAATTTCTTTAATACTGGTAGTATAAAATCAAAGTTATATGAATTTTTTTCCCTAGTTTTATTACAAAATTCGCGAATGGATGATTTGCATATTAAAGATCTGTAGATTGAAATGCAAGCTTCTTGGATTTTAATGAAATCTGTTTCCAACCTTTTTTTTCTGCTGGAAGTGGGAAATTGCATTTTCAAAATTCAAATTTATTTCTCTATAGTTTATTTTAAAGAATTTTTTTATCATTGCATGCATCTCGACATAGATTCCATTAAGGAAACCTGTAATCTGGTTTTTAAGCACTTGCGAAAGCAATTAGGTAGTAGTTGTTGTTATTTCAAAATAGTAATCAAAAGATTTTTCCGCAAGTTGGTTGTTTATTACTAGAGCAGTATTAAGACTATTTTAAAATATAGTTTATGAATATCTTGCCCAAATTAAGATTTGTTAAAGAATTCTTGACTCAAAGAAAAATCACAAACATAACAATGATTGTTGCTGATTCCATTTCAAAAGATAAATCATTTGAATTTTACCAGGGAGTTTTATGAAAACCTTTTAATATTTATTTTAAAATGTTATGCAAATTATGATATATCATATATTTTTAAAAATTCTTTTAAGTCATAAATTCTTTTAAATACTGTATTCTATTTCTACGTGTTATATGCTTAGTTATAGAATGCTTAGTAATATATTTTTGTTAACTAATATAAAATGCTAAACACTGTGTTTTCGCATCTTTGGCTAAAACAAGACGACATTTCGGAATTGTCACCAGATTTGGCATGTAAAGTAAAATCATTATTTTATCACACTTCATGAAAAAATTCCAAGTCTTTCATAAGCAAAACTAGAATTATCTTAAATTCTAAATCGAAATTCATAACAAAATTAATGAAACTCCTTGGCTCATTTAACTATTCAGAACAAATAAATGAGAGCAAATATAGAATGCGCTATAGAAAGATAATATTCTATTTCGCTATAACATTTACGAAATAGCTTAAAATTATCACCATGTATACAAAGCTAATATTTTTAGGCATCTCAAATTCAAACAAAAATTCCAAGTTTTCTTAATTTTCAAAGAAAACGTCAAATACTTTATATACTCGTGAACACAATACACACAATACTCGCGGAGTTTTGACACAGTTCTTTAATCTTACTCCATAAGAGTATTACTTAAAAGAACATTTTCTAAAATTTTTCTGGAAAATTTTAAAGCAGAAAGCTTTATCAAAATTTTATGAAACAGTGAGTAAAAGAAGGACATTTGTTAGTTAATTGACATAAAATACAAATCCAGAAGCTAGTTATATAACGTTAAGTGGATTTGAGACTACAAGTCCCTAAAATAAAATTTTCTATTCTGAATTTGTAATAAGAAAGAATATAAATATTCAAACAAAAAGTAAATTTGGCAATTAAACTTATTATCGTAATATCTAAATCTTTATGCTGTAGTTTTGGTTTCTGAAATGGGCAATTTCATATAATGTGGTCGATAGAATGTCTCTTATTAGTAAATTGTGAATGAATACTATATTAATGTCTCCTCTTTAAAGAGCATAATGAACGTGATGGTTAAAACCAGTTGCAAATATGTTGATGATGTTGAATATCCTCATGTATGGCAACAAATGGTTCAAGAAATAATAACTGAATATGTTTTTAAGGCATATGACCTATACATAATCTTGTAAAAAATGCATGTAATTTCCATTATATAATAGACTCTATTGAACATTTTTATTTATCAACCATAAAAAAAGAAATAATAATGTGAAGAAGTTCATTTGCGATAAATTTTTTCCAAGCCACCTTGATCATGAATCCCACGACTTTATCAATATTAAAAGGCCATAAACTTCCGTTCCACGAAATTGTGACAAGCGCTCTAGACGCTTGGATATCATTGTAAAATTTCCTGCTCTTTTTTTTTTAAATATGATTGATTGAGTAGCCGCGACGCATACTTTGCCCATTAAAGATGATTTCCTTATTTGGTTTGGAGGAAAAGTCGATTTTAATACTCAAAGGGGTATACATTTTCTTAATAATCATGAGCAAAAAAGGACATTATTTTGATTCCCAACTTTTTAAGAAAAAGAGGTGCAATTGCATTTTTGTTGGAGATAGGAAAATGTGCTTCACTTTGAGTGTTCCAGTATTCTGAAATATTTGAACTCGAATTATCTTTGGGATGAAAGCGTTAAGTGAACGAAGGAGACGCTGAATGTTTTCTTTTCCCTTCACTGAGTGTCATTTTATAACCCTTTTAAAAAATTCTTTTTAAATCGTCGCATATCTTACTTACATATGAGAACCATTGAATCCCGCTGGAGAAATCGAAAATTGTTTATATTTTTTTCATCATACTGAACGAATAAAGTAATTATTTTTTTGATGAAAAGAGTATCAATTTAGATAAAACATGGATCATAAAGAAAACACTGCAACTTTTTATTGCATCAATATGCTGATGGGTCTAATCTGTTTCTCATTAGAGAATAAATTTATGAAGTTTGCCTTACGGATGAGAAGAAAGAATTAATTTAATCCTAATGTATCGCAACACTCTTTTGAGAGATGGCTTAATTGGGATGCAGGGCTCTTCGGCAAGAATAAAATAGGGTCATTAACATATTTTACCCCACTCTCATGGCTCTGGGCATTGTGAATTCCCGAATCTGGTCTTAAGTAGGTTGCGTAAAAAGGCAGAGGGCCGGAAGTAAAGGTAAGAAACAAGATGAGAAAGCGAAAGTATTGATCTGAAGAAGGAATATCGACAATGGGAAGCATTCCGTTTTCTTTGTGTAAATAACTGTGCTACTTTTCAACCGACCCTACAGTAACCAAATGCGGATTTAAAGATTTGAAACTTTTCTTTGAAGTAAGATATTCGCTAGCATTTGCGAACTGTATGTCCGAATTACATTTGCGACAAAGCTGATAAATAATAAATCGAATATTTTACATTATTTCTTGTGCATTCAAACGTGAACATATTTATTTTTTATATCAGACAAGACTATAAAATACAAAAATTATTAAAGTGTAACATTTTTTATTGAAATTTTAAATTGTTTACACTAGATGTAAAAAATAGAATACAAGTCTTTAGACAAATGAAGAACACTGGATGTTTTACGAATTAATTTTTAGATAAATGAAAAACATTGAATGTTTTATAAATGTATTTTTAAGATTCATGAAGAACACTGTACTCAACGATTAAAGCTTTAAAGACTTATTTACAAACAAATAACCTGACACAAAAAAATGCAAGTCGGATACAATATTGAAAATATCAGTTTCAACTACATCGTACTCTGTGAAAAATGTAGAAGAGAATTTCAAAATAGTTTAAATAAAGATCTTATAAACAGAGTTTCCACCATTGACTTGATTATTTCAAGGATTCGACTTGTCTTCGAATCACACAAAGCTGTAGTTTCTATTTAGCAAGCATTTTCCCTTATATCATCCAAAACTCTACAATTAAAACTCCTTACCTTCCCCTTAAACCCAAAAATTATTCCTTGCCTAAATATTCTCTACAGTGTTAAGATGTGGATTGCAGCATGCCATAGCAAACTAAGAACATTATTTGCAAACTGATTTTTAACTACTTTAGCAGTGTGTGTGCTCCGCCATTTTGAAAAATCCAGCCATTTCCAACTTGTTCAATGCCATAGGCGTGGAGAACGGAATTTGAGACTTGAATATAGTCAATGTTTTCGACTTTCTTCTAAGCATTAAACTTAATCTTCCTCCCAATTCTTCTGCCTACCACACTATTAAACTTCCTCTTCCCCTGTAAGGTTCAATAAATCTTTTCTTCAGTGCTGAGACAATGTCAACAGTATTGATAAAAATTGGGGAGTCTAAATTATTTTTTTATTACAAAATATAAAGCAGAACCAATCTGAACACCAGGATATGTAGTTTTTAGCCCAATGCAGTCGGTGTAAAATGTTTTTTTAGTCCGTTTAGGTTCTCTCTTCCTTTTTCTTCAATACGGACTTTTTGGAATTTTTTATGTAGTTCTTAGAAGTTCTTGAAACTTGATGCCTTCATTATTCTGTGCTTTAGTAACATGTCCATCCGTTTTATTAGTTATCAAAGGATTTTTCTTTGATCGCGTTGCATTAGATACTTTAGGTCTACCAGTCTTGAATTCTTTTGGGTTCCCTGATTTTTAGGGTTTCTCATGAACATCGGAAAAGTATTTGGAGTGATATGTAACTGATATGCAATCTATCAAATTTTTGTCAGCATCTTGTAAGCGATAATTTGGTCTTTTTGACTCTCTTAAAAATTTAAAGGTTCTCATCTAGACATAAAGATGAAAATGACGGCTTTAAAAATATTATGTTTTTTCTTTCAAAGCAATTAAAAAGAATGAACCACCCAATTTTAAGATTTACAGTATTTTGAAAAATAGTTATTTTAGAACATACCTCTCTCACATATCAAAAATGTACTTTCTTTAAAAGTTTTTACTTGTAATAGATGAAATTTACTCATTTAAAATAAAAGAAAAAAATATTCAAACAACGCAAATAAAAGAAAACTAGAACAACAAGATCAAAATACAAAACGTATTTTGGAAAATATGACTGTAATACTTTTCTTTCACCTAGTGAGCACTTAATACTTAAATATAATATGAAAATATGTAACATGCCGGCACCCTGGCATAGGGGTAACGTGTCTTCCCTTTGCACTGAGCGTCCCTGGTTCGGGCCTGGTTGTTCTTTTTCATTGTTCTTTCTATGAAGTGTGTAAATGTGCCTCCCTCTAAAATGGGTTGTAAAAGCGAATGTGAAGCATGAAGTAGCTAAGTCATACTCTTGGCCCTATTTGGCGCAACTGAAGTACCACAAGAAGCTCACTCGGCTTAAACCGCTGACAGATAACTGTCAGCTGGCTTGTAAAGTGCCATAAATCGTAACATAAATATATAAAATTAATTATTTTTTTTATTTGTTAGAAATGCAATACTTTCTAAAATAGAAATGATCGTAGGAGTTTAGCTCTGAGTGAATCCTGTAATTCACCACTTTCAAGCATATTCCAAATTTTAGAACATAAAAATATTAATTTATATTCAAATATTCTTATTATGCAGGTACTAAAATTAATATTTTTACATTAAACTGATGCTTAAAAATTCTCCTTGAAACCTTGTAAGAGATATAAAGCTATTCAATATATTTTTAAAATTCACTTAATCGTTTTTGATGATGTGACTTTATTAATGTTTTTGCGAAGTATAAAACGTTTTAGTATTTTTAAAACTATAATAGATCGCAATATAGAAAATAGGCGATGTATCAAATCGATTTTACTTTTTTCAATGAAAATAAAACTGATTTGAAATTTCGATGGTTTCATAGTAAATAAAATTTCAAAGTTTGAAGTATAAAAATGTAAATAGATTTTGATTGCATTATTTGCATGCATTATTACATAAAATGAAGTCTGAATCTATGAAAAATGAAATTCAATTATCAGTTGATTGACTCTTAGAAATAACATTTTTATATGTTTCCCTAGTAGTTTGCTACAGGAAATATAACATAGCACATTTAGAAAAATCTGCTTTTTTTTCAAAAAGACAGATAGCACGCAATACATTCAAAACATCATTTCAAATTTATTCATAATCATCTTACCTAAGAAAAGTTTGATTATCATTCATCCTTCCAAGTTTCACGCATGATCCTAATTTTGATGAAATGAATTTGAATTTCTAATGAAAACTTCTCATAAGAAAACAATAAAGCCTAAAATACACTGGAATGGGATTATCGTCCTGTATTAGGTTTCTTAGGGCATATTAAACATGGACTATTATAGATTTAAGTCCAGATGCTTTCATAACCATAACAGTTGGAGAAAATTATCCAGTCATAGCAGATTAAATATAAATTATTATTATGGCATATATTAAGAGAAAGTTGCCTTCTGCGCCTCTCTACAGAGATCTAGAAGGATCCTATAACAAGAAGAAGAATTCAAAAATTTGATTTTATAAAGTTTTGGAATAACAATAAGTATAATAAAGGCCATACAAGCCTCTTTGGCCAGTGAATACAATGCTTCTCAATATTTGTCACACCAATACCCTTTCCCTTTTACACCAACATTTTTGTTTTGTTGTGTAATAACAGTAAACTTTAAGTACGAATAGTAATAGCAAGCTCTCAGTTTGTGAGAACAAGAGTTAATAATTGTTGAAAAGACATCTAAATATTAATTCCTTATTAATCGCTGACGGTTGCATGACTGTTGGTCTGCTGACTGCTGTTGCATTCAAGAATCATATTTCTGGTATTATGTTATGAGAGCTCTCTTCAGTGATGTCTTGAGTAGAAGGGATACAAATACATATATATTATAAAAATTATTCCGTCAGAAGTTTTTGTATGTGGTATGTCTAGAAATAGTGAATTAAGAAAAAACGAGAGACATTCATTAAAGCTACATTGCCCTTTTTTTCTCTATCGAATTTAATTCCACAGGGAAATAATGCCACGAAGTGATTTGCGTGGATTTTTCTAATAATTGTACTTGTAGAGTTGGTTGGTGCTCAACTCTAATCCAACTTTCACATCTAAACGATTCACAAGAACGTATTTTAACTGTAACAAAAAAAATGATGGCAGTGAGTGGGATGTTGTTAAAAATTCTATAGAAGAAATCTTCCTATTAGAAAGGACACCTTTATATTTTTATGAGAAGACAAATTTAGCACAGATTTTTTACTTATGCAGGGCTGAATTTGATTTGTAGAATTTAATGTTGCAAGAACCAATTTTGAGTATACCGTGCTACTCATGTTTGACTTTCTACTATCAAAATTCAATGCCACACATATTTTAAAAATATTAGTGCTAGTTTTGCGGGGAACAATTTTTTATGAGCTTCTTTGTAAAAATAATTTATTTTTGATCAGTGTAGGTCCTGTTGTTTTAAATGACGAATTTTTGCGAAGGCACGCGACATTGTTGATGTTAAGTGATGCTTTTGCTATTATGTGGAAGCACAACTCAAACGTTATCATAACAATTAGATAACAAATCTATCCTACGAATACAGCTTTTAATAAAGCATAAAGCATAAACAGTTATCTAATGAAACAAATTAAAATTTTTACACATTTGAATTTTGCATTATATAACATTAATCTTTAAACTTTATTTCTCTAATTGCGATTCTTGTTTAATATACTGATATTTAATAATCGTAAAATAATGTAAACTTCAGGTTTTTTTTTTTTTTTTTTTTTTTTTTTTTTTTTTTGCAGGAGATCACATTGTAAGTACGCAATTTGAAAACATTCATTAAAAGCGAACAAAAGTCAAATTTTATATCTTCTTTTTAACTATCTATTTGTTTGCCTCTAAATTTAAAATTCACATTTGCTAGAGGGTATGTGAGAAAATTTTTGGGAGATTAATCTTTCTAGTTTAAATTTAATTCATAATAAAAACACAATATTAAATTGCTTTATGAGTTATTTCACATAGTATTTACAGAATATACAATTTACTAATCTAACCAATAATGTGACAAAAATTCACCATTTAATGTTTCATGCCTTTACTAAAAAAAATCCAGAATCTAAAATTCAAGATTCATATAACTTAATTTGAAATTGTAATTTTTAGCACTACAGAAAATTTAAACTTTATCTTAATTTATATTTTTTTAATTAATGGGACCTTTCTAGGAATTAATGAAAAACAGGTTTATCTGTTATGAAATCACATTCGATTCCAAATTGCCTACAAAATAAAAAAACGAGAGACATTCTTATTTGTTTAATAATATAAATATAAACTTTTTTTGTTTAATAATATAAATATACCAGAATTCCGAAGTTCATTTAAAAAGAATTTCTTATTAACAGAAGTTAGTAAAGTTATATAAACTATTTTTGAACTGAGGCTAATAACAAATAAATATTATTGGATTGATTTTTATTCTTAAGATACATTTCTCTTCTAATAAACAAGACATGAAATGATTTGCAATTTTAAATTAAAAAAACATTGTGATTGATGAAGTTATTGCTTAATAAATGAAATGAAAATTTAAGTAGAAAGAAGAGTTTTAATCTTTCTTATGTAAAAGTTATAAAAAAATAGTATTTTACAGTTAAATTGTATATTTTTTGCAAAATTTATTTTGTTTAAAAATCAGTTTAAACATAATTTTATTTTCCTGAATGCCGCTGCATTTTCTTAAGAATTTACGAACTTTGACAGCTGATGTAAATCAACCCATATTTCCTGAAATTATAAGTTATGATTGTTTCATAAAATATAAATATCCTGCATTGAAAAACACGAACACAGTTTTTATGAAGTAATTTTTCATAATTAAGCGGCGGACCTCAAACATACTGAATGATAAATGAAAATAAATGTTGGCAACAGAGGGGAAAAAGGGCAGAATAATGCACCATCAAGAAAATTTGTCTGTTTCCAATGCCGCCTTTTACTATTCGTTTAGAAATCTCAATTAGTGTTAATGAAGCAGTTACGACATCCATTTACTTCCAGAAAAAAAGTTTCAGAATTCGTTATTTTTTAGCTGACGAGGGACTGTTTCTTTTCTTCCAATGACAGATGCAGGAAACGAACTTTTATCTTGTTTGTGTTTCAGCACATTATTCTTTCTTGCAAGGAAATGTATTATGTAAAAAAAAGGGAAAAAATCAAAATCATTGTGCAAAAGCACTTGTAATGTAACGATTTCTGTTTCTGACTTTGTTAAGCAAGCCTTTCGTTTCAATCTAGTAATGGCTATATGACATAGACTTATTTTAGGTTGAAAATTTAACTAACAGAATACATTTGTATTTTACTTAAGGTCCATTCAGAATTTCATTTGAAACTTTAAAGATAGTTTTTTTTTCTAATTTTTTGCTAATATCTTTAAAATATTTCCGTATATTATTTTTTCTTCTTTTTAATTTTTACTCAGAGAAGCCACTTGATTCTGCTCATTACTGAGAATAATTAGTCAAGATATAATATTGGTTTAGGGAGATTCAAACAGAGGCTCTTTAGGATTGAACCCGTAATTTTAAATCCCGGTTAAAACAATTCAGCCGAAAACAATCTCACCAAATCTCCACACCATATCAGTTAGAGAAGCTTTCATACAAACATTTCTCATATCACACAAACATATATGTTGGAAGAAATGAATTACCGCATCTTGAACTTGCTACACTATCTGTTCCCAAAGATAATAATATGATAATGGTCGTATCATAAACAGATTAAATGGGTATCCTATCTGTGAACTCTCTTTCAAATTATTGAAAATAACCATACATTTGAAGCTAATATTATATATTTACAATTAGAATCCCGGTTTAAGATGCAGCGTATGTAATGCTAGTTTTTAAGTAATATAACCCTAAGGTTATCAGGAGAAATACAATAAAAATAATTTAAAAAGTATTTTCGTAAAAAAATGGAAAGGTCAAATTGTCTTTCAAATTTCTGTAAATAACCATATATTCGGAACTAATAATATATATTTACAATCAGGTTTAAATTGCACTTATGTAATGCTAATTTTTAAGTAACATAACTCTAAGTGTATCAGAAGAGATACAGCAGAAAATTAATCTAAAAAATTTCCTGAAAAAATGGAAACTATAAAAAGCTCCTAAAATGAAATAATTGAAGTAACGATAAAAATTTATGATGTAATATGTCATTTTATTAATAATATTTTTCATTTCTTCAAAACATGTTTTTTTTTAATTTGGCTGCTTTTGATTTGTATAACTATTACCAAGTCTCTAATTTATTATAGGGAATAAACAATTTTTGTAATTAAACTTATTTTCCTCCTCGTATAAAAAATAATTAATTTTAAATATTCTGAATTCTTTTTATTTTAACATATTCCAAAAATCTCAATTACTAAATACTTCTAAATTAAGTATTCAATTTTCTTAAAATAATCTGTTTTCTTTTGGTACTACTCCTTTAAACAAAAAATGAATGAATTATTAAAAAAAGCAGAAAGATTGCATTCAGGCAATTTAAATTATAAACAAATGCGGCAGTTTGCCTGAAGCGAGGCGTTTTCTTTTTCTTAACAAATCATTTATTTGCAGCAAGAAATACATTTATGTAACACAATTTGAAAGGCATTATTATAAAATGTTTCCTGTTCATTTATAAAGAGCGGCGACGATTCGATACATTAAATATACTTATTTCTATTTGATGCAATTTTGGTGGGAAAGAAAAAGAAGAATGTTGTTGCTTTTTTTTATACAACTTATTTCATTTGAACATTCTGAAGAAATAAATAAAGTTTAAAGACGCCAATAAAGTGAGGATATGAACATGTATACAAGCAAAAAGAAAAAAACAAAACTATCCCATCTTAAAGATTTATATGTGCATGAAAGATAAAAAGCAAAGATGCGTAAAAAAATTGGGTCGCAATTGTATGAAAAAGAAAAAAAATGATTTGTTGCATTTTCTAGGTAATATTTCTCGTTTAAGTACTAAGACTTTTTTCAAACAAAGAAATACATAATTTAAGTGTGGTTTTTTTTTTTATTTCATTCAGGTTCAAGCCACGATATTTTTTTCGATGTAACTTTAATGACTTCATAAATAGAAACTAGGAAATAGCAATCTAAAGGCGCAACTTAATTTTTATTTTATTTTTTATTTTATTTCTCAAGACTTTTGCTCTGTCAGCATTATTCGCCGTGCTATTAAATCACTTTGGCATTAGGAATTACTACATTTTTTCCCATGCATTTAAAATAAAATGAATTGCTATAACAGAATTTGTTTAAAAGTCTTCTATATTTTAATAAATTTTTTTCAGCAGTTTATTATTTATCAGAGATTAAACGAATATATACCTTTTATTTTAAATGGAAATAAACCATTTTTTATTACTATACTATTTGAGAAAAAAAATCGCAAAAAAATTAAATAGAAATAATATTCCATGAGTAAACGAAATTTATTTTCAAACAGAAATGGAATAGTGTTTATACTAAATGATTGAACAACCACCGCTTGAATCACCAAGAAATTAAGGTTGTTCATATTTATAGATAGTATAATAAAGCATTCATAACTACAGTGTCACAAAAATAATCTTTAATATTCAAACTTGTAAAGGAAATCAATTACATCAAAAAGAGGTGATAATATCTTTACATTAACGTTAATATAGAATAAAGATTGGTTTCTTTTACCTCCTATATTAGAAATACTTTTATTCATCGAGAATTGACGGACGTATATTGAATCTAGAGCAATTGTATTTAATTAGCTCCACTTTAATATATCAGCATGCTTTTTATATATGTAATACTTATGCCGAATCAAGAAAATTTATGAATCTTATAAATACTTTTTCTCGTTTATTAGTATTTAATTAATTTGAACATTATTATTCCCCTCATACATTAAAATATAATCGAAAATCATAGGAATTACAGGAACAAATGCAGTTTGCAGTAAATAATATTTACAATCCATTTCAATCTTAACAAAATTGTAAATTTAAAAAATACAATTTTCTAGTCATTGTTGTAATAAGCTCTAGATTTAAATAATTATTTTTTCAAAAATATACTTTTTTATTTAAGTTGAATATAGTTAATCACACTGGATCCAACTGCACAAATCAGAAAAGGGGCAAGTAAAATATTCATTAGGACACAAAATTAATAAATTTTTAAATACATGCAAATTTTCGTGCCTTAATTTATTTGCTAATTACCATTTCGTTGATTTATTTAATCAATACCTAAGCAGCTACTGAAAAATTAACTATGATTACAATTGTTGCCATTAGTTCCAGCAGAAATCACACTTATTTAGCGTGATTTTCAGAAGACGTTGAGTTATTTTTCATTATATGCTTCGCATTGCGTATTCATTCAGAAATTATATGAAGAGAAATTAATATATTTTCTTCCGTCGTATTTCAATTTTCAGATTAGTAATTTTTTCACTTATTATAAAATTAAAACGATATATTATACGTCACATTTTATATAATTGTTTTCGTCTTTTAAGAGTAGAAGTTCCAAAAATGTTATAATGAAAGGATTTTTTTTTCTATCATGCTATATGATTTCAGAAATAATTTAATGACATTTTATACTTTTTTGCAATTTTTTAATAATATTTGTGGAAATTGCATGGACGTTCTCTGGAAAACTAATTTATAATAAAAAAATCTGATGTTAAAAAGATTTTATTTAATTAAAATAAAATAATATTTTGACACAAAATTATCCTGTCGTTTGGGAAAGTATGTGAAGTAAATTAATTTTTGCCGCTGTTTAAAGTGTTTTTTTTACCTTCTATTCATACAGATTTCTCAAATTAATTCTCGGCAAGCAATATAAATAATGTGTTCATAAAAAATGTATCTTGACAGGCAGTTAGATAATGAAATCCTGAATTGATTTCTTGGAAATCTGAAATGTGTGACAAAATTTGTATTATTAAATATGTAGTGCTTAGCTATTTCGCTTTTAATTTAATGCAATTTAAAAGTTTTAATTTCATGTAAAAATTTACTAAGAAAAGTTAAAATGAAAAGAAATGCCATATATTTTTAACCAAACCATCCAGTTTTAATGCATTTCGCCGAGATAGTTCCGGGAAAATAACGTTCTTCGCTGAAAAACAAGATAAAAGTTTCGAAAAGTTTCTGAATTTTTTTTACATACGCATTGTCGAGGATATGAAACTATTCTATCCTTGTAGAAGTTTTATTCTTGAAATTAAGTTTAGTTTTTTAGGCATTTGATTCTTTTAAAGGAAAGTTTTCTTTTCCATTGGAAAGTGTCCTTAAAGCTTTGAATATCTTCAACAATTAAAATTGGTTAAGAATTGCAATAAACTGAATGAAGACAATTAAAAATATTGCCAGATAAGAAATATTATTTTTAAATTCTTCTTATTATTTAAAATTAGGGAAAAATTTAGGAAAATAAAATTTTAATTAGAAAATATTTATATCGAAAATTCTTTTTGCAATAGAATTGTCTGTATTTAAAGGTGAAATATGTCTGTAGTATGAAGTTTTATTACTTAATAAACCATCAAAAAATTAATGCTGTATATTCATACATGTTTCAAAAATGTATAAATAAAAATGTATCTTCTAAATATTAATTTTTGTATTTTTCTGTTTAAATTATGAAGAGATTATAAAACCATATTAGTTTCATTTTCTCATAAATATTTATTTTAGAGTTCCGATATTTCAATTATAACAAATATTTCATGGCCTACCAACATCAATTTAAATTAATTCTTATTTAAAAGGCATAAATAAGTGAAGCCAATCAAAATGGAAAAATATTAACGTAATATTAGTATAATATTATAGTAATAATCCATTTAATAAAAACATAGATGAATCCCCTATAAAACTTGAAAAAAATTAATGGAACAATCTGATGTTTTAGCCCAATAATGTCATTATATCTATACATTGTCTACACTACAATGAAATTCTTTCTGTTATTATAAACTGCATTCGAAACTACCTAGCTTTTAAAATTCAGAAAATCTCTGTTTTCTGTCTTTTACATTGATATGTGAAAATTACGTGATGGCGTTGATTATTGCTCTCAAAATCTGCTCTCAATTTCGAATCTAAAGACTTGTAAAGTAAGAAAATAAAGTAAAGTAAGCACTAAAAAGAAATGTAACTAGCATTCTTTCCTCCTATAATGACGCTTAAATCCAACTCAAATCTTTTTACTTTACCTCTACATTTAGTATTTGCCTTTGAGAGAAATGGAGGATGGATATTAGAATATTTCTGAAATGAAAAAAAACGAAAACTTTCTATTTTCTGTCAATAGTAGTACCATAAATAAGGCTCCATCTGTGGTTAATAAAATTTAGAAGTAAATGCATGAAAATTTAATATCATTAATTATTCAAAAAAGTTATTATCAATAACTTTTTAATTGATAGAAAATAATGAATCCTAAAATCTCCTAGGGACTGTAGAAGAGGTTTCCAAATACGTCGACGCAATTAAACGCTATAATAACAGAATGGAATGAACTTATCAACTCTATACCCATAATAGAAAACTGAATAACTTGTAAATGCATCAAAAGAAAGACAGACATTTCCGAATTTTCCAACTTTCCTTAAATCTTGAATGAATGTAATTTAGGAAACAAGATTGAAATTGATAGATTTACAGAAGATAAATAAAAGGAAATGTATTTCCTTTTTATTTCCGTAATGCAAATTGAAAAATATATATTAAATATTTATTTTTCTGGATATAGGTTCTGTTTTATATATTTTTATTAGTT
The DNA here is from genome assembly GCA_026543865.1 of Argiope aurantia. Taxonomy (NCBI): domain Eukaryota; kingdom Metazoa; phylum Arthropoda; class Arachnida; order Araneae; family Araneidae; genus Argiope; species Argiope aurantia. Next base: position 116,266 of record JAPMOR010122649.1, on the reverse strand, counting down.
TGGTTAAACGAAACCATCAGTTAAGTTAAAACGAAGTAATCTTCCTCCGTGCAATTAAATTCCTTCAGATTTATTTTACACATCCGCAAATAAATCTTCTGATTGCATGTATTTGTATTCAGCAACAGTAATCACTTGCGTTAAAAAAAACACATCTTAAATTCAGTTTGTTCAAATGCCGGCATCATGACATATGGGTAAACGCGTATTCTCCGTTCTCGAGTCCCGGTTCGAGTCCCGGTTCGGGCATGGTTGTTCGTCTGTGTTCTCTCTGTGAGATTGTGAATGCGTCGCTCTTTAAAAAGGATGTGGTGCAAGTGAATGCGACGCATGAAGTAGCTAAATCATACTCTTGTCCTAGATGGGGCTACTGGAAAAACAAGAGAAAGTGCCATGAATAACAACAGTTTGTTCAAATTCTGCCTTTTTGAACGCACTTCGTCCTAGATTTCATGTTTCTCAACCCCCATCATTTTATATTTCAATTTGATAACTAATATGTGATAACTAAATCAATGTGATGTGTGTGTGTGATCTCGTTTGAGTTTGTTGCATCTTCCATATTTATGGGATGTTTTGTTCTTACTTTTGATATATAGTGGAAAAATTGAGTATGCAGTTTAGAACGGTACCTTAAGATCCATTCTATTTAAAATATGGCTCACGTATGCAATCCTGATGTGTAGATAATACACTACAATTCTTAACCTGCGCGTTACATTAGTTATCGCGTTTTACATACGATTGCAAAGACAGACCAACAGCCAATCAGGCATTTGGCAATTAAAATTTGACACAAATATACAATTTTAGTAGATTTTGTCATTTGATTAACCTCGTTGGTCAAGTTAATTGCATTTTTTGTGATAATTGCTCTAAATCCCAAGAAATGAGAAGTATTCTCCCTTTTGACGGATGTTCCAAAATTTAGCAGAAAGCACAATTTTGATATCACGATCATATATCGGATTTAATCTTGGTATATGATCTTGATCGTCTCATTCATGACTTAATTAATGATTGTCACATTCTACAAATTTCGGTTAATCTGCACAATTCAGACCTCCTGACTGGGATAACCCAATATTGTTATTATGTGTTCTGACTGACTATGAGTCCGTTGATCTGTGAACACGATACGCAAGAAAACTTTGAGCTAGACTGAAGAAATTTGGCAAATGATCTTTAGAGTAAACTTGAAAGCTTTTATCAAAATTTGAACAAACTCCATTTTTAGGAAGTTATCTGTTCGAGTACAAGTGAACACGGTATCTACAAGAAGATGAGTTAATTATATAAATATAATTTGTGCACCAGATTGTATTCATATAAACTGATACACAAATTCAATATATGGATTATAGCTATGAGATTCTTATAAACTACATATCTAATTTTTCCTTTTCATTAATTTTTATTATATTTTTTTTATATTTAAATCCTTTTCTTCCATTACATTTCAATGTTTTCTTGTATGCGTTGTACAAGTATTTAAAGTTCTGCGTATTATGAAACCTTATTTTTATGTTTATAAAAATTATATTCAAGTAAGATTAAATTCAAATTGCAATTGTTTAACACTAATGGAGTGATTCAGCAAATTTGTGTGATGCACCCTATGTAGAATTTTAAAAAATTAAATAGGTAAGATATAAGTTTATTTTTGCATTGTTGAAATGGAAAGCCAAATTTCTTAGGCAATTTTAAAATTAAATATATTATAGGGGACAACCTATCTTTCTTTTCCGGAACAATTTAGTGTCTCTTTCATAATCAATCATCGCTTACTTCGATAGAGGTCTAAAATTCGCTTTCCTCTAATTACTTAGAAATCCTCATTAGCGGCATTTCAATTCCTAGTTGGATAATTAACATATGACACTGAATATATTTTAAATAGACGTGGGCTTTTCTAAATGCTTATAAAAAAATAAAAACTTTGTGAAATTAAATCTGTGGTGAAAATTTAGACAATAAATTAATAGAAAAAATTATATATTACTTTGCTTTTAAACCCTTTATTATTTTCAGTCTTTTCTTTTAATAATTATATTCAACAGAAATTTATTTATTAATACAATAAAATAAATGATATAATCCGAAAAATGGTAAAATGTCCAATAATTTGGATTAGCAAACTGAATTTATAAATATAAATACTAATTTCCTATTTTAAAATCTCCTCATAAAGGTTTAAGTACCTCATAAAGGTACTTCAGTTTTTAATACGAAATAAATTTCACATCTTTTATTGCATTTCTTATGCCATATATAGAATACAAACAAAAAGAAATGCCGCAATGTGATATATATATATGAATACTGAATATTTTAAACTTTAATCTTATGTTCAATAAAATGAATTCATTTTTAAAATTCAAACCTATGAGATCATAATAGCATTAAAGAAGTTTTATAAATTACATATTTTTGATTAATGGAACATATCAAACTCTCATATTTGGTACTTTGTGGCTCCTAACATATTAACCTATTAACATATCTGATTGGCATAAATTATCAACTAAGGGAAAAAATAAAAGCATTCTTACTTTACTGCTCAAAAAATAGTGGTTAGTAGATTCTGTTTTTGTTATTGATTATTCCCATTTGGATATGTAGTAGAACCATGCTCCAAAGACTTATCATAATGGAAAAATAAGACAGCATTTGATAGAATGAGCTATTTGAATTATATGTATCTGAATGCATATTCATTTGAATTTATATCTGAATGTATATGCATATTCACCTGAAGTGTATATTTGATTTAAATTTAAGTAACTGGAAATAAGTTGCTTTCTCAAAAGAAAAGTTATTATTTCCTTGGAAGAAAACTTTAAATACCATCAATACACAATCCGGTCGTGTACAAAAAGTTTACTTTTCAAGTTGAAATCTGTTTAAAATTTTTTGGAATAATGATGGCTAAATCATAGCGAAGAAACAATCTGTGATTCAAAATATTCTGTGCTGGCTTTGACCACTCTTGGGTAAGTGAAAGACATGACACAAAGGAGCACGCACGCACACATACAAACATATATATACATATATATTATATAACATCATTCAAATAATCTAAAATGTAAATTATTTAATCAATAAATTGCAGGAACACACATAAACAAAATTATAAAAAGAATTATATGCATATATTTTAATATGTAAGATATTACTAGACTTTAATGTAACGATAGCATTTGAATTTTAAAAAATATGTATTGTGGTGGTATGTAGATTATTATGATCTGTGCAGAAAGCAACAGGACGAATGTTGTTGGAAACATTTCTTTAATAATCACATTTACACACTTAAACATACACTAACACAAAGACAAGACATTCACGCGCGCGGCTTCACAGTTCAGCATCACATCTCATTCTACTTACAATCGCAATGCACTATTGGATGACATATGGTATGGCCTAATCAGGCATCGCCATCTAGTATCCAAAAGAGAAGATAAGAGTAATGCAACTGCTACAATATGTAATAATTGTCGGGAAGTGAATTTTAAAACGAGTATTAAAATCGAATATGAAAACTTCGGCGAACTCGAATATGGGCGTGTATTTGATATAACTTATTAGAAAGATTAAGGGAAGAGAACATTTCAATGATAGAGGCATAAAATGCTTTGTGCTTCAAGAAATTCGTTGGAATCAAAAGATGGCTTAGATAAAAGTAATATAAAGACCGAGCAATTAAGAAAGTCGATAATAAAATGCATCTGATCCTGAAATTGCTAATGCAGTGACTTATTTAAACAATTATTTCCTCATTAAATAAAATTATTTTATGTCTAGGATTTATTCTGAATGAAATCTGAACTTCTTAATCTCTTGACGAAGAATTTCTTTAGCCTTCTAATTAGAGCATTGTTTTATTAGTACAACCGAAGCATTAACTGTTATTTGATCAGTATAAGAACATAAAAGGCACCCGAAATATTTAAGACTAAACAAGTAAATTTTGTATTTTATATAAATTCTTACTTTGCGTTACTTATGAATTCAAATATCAAAAAATCTGCAACATGATTGGTGAATCTCATACGTTATTTTATAGGAAGGATTAAAATATAATCACAATGCTACTGAAACACTAAGTAATTACATGATTTTTTTAATAAGCACTGATAATTATAACTATTTTGGATAAATATACTAAACGTGTGATTTCAAATTATTTTCATTTCATTAAATTTCTATTACTGTTACTTTTATTCCTAAATGTCTGTTATAAAGAGTGATTTTTATGTTTTATAACTTGATTCTTATAACTAGTTGCTTGAAACTTGTTTGAATAAAAGAATATTTATTTTATTGAATATTTCTCAAATTACGAGATTTATCCTCTCTATTCTCAAATGTCTTATTTGTTTTTATGAACATTATAAACAAATGATAATTGGAAAAAGGTACTTAGTTAGCTGAAATTGCTTATGAAACGCTTCGATTTTCAAATGCTACTGATTTTTATTTGAATTTGGAGATTTTCAAATCGATCACTTGTTTTTATTAATCCTTTATTTTATTATATTGACTATCTTTCCGATAATTATCATATATTTTTATCATATTTTTGCAGTATAGATAGACAGATATCTATATGTAATTTATTATTTTACTGAAATTAATGTCATATGTTGGTTAAAGATTTTTTTTTATGCAAAATGTAAATTTCTCTTTGGTTTAGAATATTATTATTATTATTTTGCAAAAATGGATTTATGTTATTATAATTTGAAATAATGTCATTTTTCCTATGTCAATAATGCAGCAGGGAAATGCCACTCAGAATTTGAATATCTGTGCTTGAAAGCTTCGACTTCTGTAAAATATTCCATTTTTAGATGCTTATTTCCATTTACCATTTGTTAAAACTTATCTGTTTTTCTTTTCAGGCGTGATGTTCACAGAAGATCAAAAAGAGAGCCCGACGGAGCTGGCATTCAAATACGCAGTCTACAGAATCAACAAAGATCGAAACATTTTGCCAAATACGACTCTTGTATATGATATCCAGTATGTGCCAAAAGATGACAGCTTCCACGCTTCAAAGAGAGGTCAGTGTGATATATGAATTTGTTGGAGAGAAACCCGATTCGAATAATGTTATGATTTGCTATTTCAAGCATTATCATATTTTTATTTTGCTTTATATTTTAAGAGGACGTTGGACTGTATTAAGCATTTTTACGAATTATTCACTAAGGATTCTGAAATTTTTAAATCAAATACGTATTGCAATATAAATACGTCAAATTTCTTCAAATAACTTTTCAAAACGTAATATATTACTTTTTAAAAAGTCAGAAATATATAATTTTTAAACGTTTAAAAATATTCAAAACCACTTAAATTATTTTTTTTCATTTTTTTTTCTTATTACCCAATGTAATTTTAAAAAAAAAAAATAAGATAGCGTATGATTTTGTAATTCCAATTAAATGCTAATTTAGAAATATTTTTATTCACAATTATAGCATTTTTATAAGAAATTTATTTCTTCTGAACTGAAATTTAAATCTAACTATCTAAAATAAATAAGAATATAAAGTGCATATAAATAAAGTTTTCTTTTAATGTTTAACCGAAATCTTCATTAAAAATTCTATTTAAAGATATTTCAATCTAATTACAATATTATTCTGAGAAAAGTCATTAAGATGTACTTTTTTTTACTCTTGGTCCTTCAATTTTTTTTTTTTTTGCATTCATTAAATTATAGTATTCATTTTATTATTTGCCATATATTAAACATATATTTAAGTGAAGAAACGATTAAAACATTTTTAAGTTTTTTGTCCATTTTTGCTTATTTTAGAATCCCCTTAAGACAAAGAATTCACATTTTTTTTAAAGTGGAACTGAATCTATGGAAAGAAAAAAAAATGTTCTTCAACGTTATCTTTATATTTTTTTCTTATGCAATATTTTGGTCTAACGGGTAAATGCATTCTAATTAATAAACAGTTAACGTAATCAAAATAAATAATCATAATTTTACTGTGAATAAAATAATATATTTACTATTAATTAAAATTAAAATTCGTGCATTAATTATCAATATAATTTAATAATTATTTGACAAATAAATTTTTTAGAAATTATAATTTTTCTTAATTCATTGCTAGGCCATAATAATAATAAAGAATTGCAAACGCCAAGCAACGTTTTTAGATGATTTTACATTGAATATTGGGATGTTTTTGACAAATAAGTTGAGTTAAATATGATAAGATTATCTTTACTTTAGGCGCACATGTAGACATTTGTCAATCGGTTCATAAAATTTCACTTATTCTCACAAAAGTTTCTTCAAAACTGAAACTGAATGCATCAAATTTTAGTTTATTTTTAAATTTTATACAGTAATGGATTTTAATTTATAGTCACCATATTTTTCTAAAATGTATTAATTGCAAAATGTTGGGGTAAAACAGAAATTGTCGAAACTTTTTATTTAATTTTTAATTGGATTTTTAGTAAATGCCATTTAGAAAAATTGCTTTGTAATTAAATAAGGTATCAAAAGGTAAGGTAAGATTAAAAAAAAAAAAACACTTTGCTAAATTTTTGGAATCAAGTAAAAAAATAAAATAAATTAAAATAATTCTAGAACTATACAATATATTTAGTAATATTAAAAGTAATTGAATGCTTGCAGTATTTAATTTCAACCAGCATGAGCGTAAAGGCAGAATACCGGCATTACAAGAATGTACGTCAACCACTACATTTATCGGAAGCGTCAGACGGAAAGAAAAGAGAGAAAATATGCTAATGTATTCCAGTGTGAATAGGAAAAGTCATTTCCTTCAAAATGAGCATAACATATTTTATTCAAAGACTTTCCGATTAGTATCGTGATTAATATTCAAGAGGCAATTAAGATTATACGAAGGAAACAGATGTTTGTAACCATCACCCATACTTAAGACCGTGATGCATAAATGTTCAATGTGTCGAAGATCTTTTTACATAATAAACGAAAATTGTACCAATTAAAAGCAGTTATTAGCATTTCCCGAAGATGCAGTTTGAAAAAACAAAGTGAAAACAGAAAAAAATAACATTTTTTTTTCTTTCTGTTTTACATTTTTATTCTTTTTTTTTATCGAAGATTTTCGACAAATTGTCTGTAATCAAAGATGTACAATTACTGAAAAAAAAATCCATTTATTTTAACTTTTTTTGAAAATGGACTGAGAAACGATGATGTTTAAAAAAATAGTTTAATTATAAAAAAAAGTGAAGTGTTCAGATGCATTATATAAAAATAAAAACAATGAATCCCAAAAGTAATAACTTAACGAAGTAAATTTTTCAAAAAAACGCTGACAGAAGTTAAAAAAAAAATCAAAACAAATAAGCTTCTAGTTACAAATATTTTAAATAAAAAAGCATTTAAAAAAATTAGACTTTAATATTTTAGAATAAATAAATATAAATATGATATTTTTCCTTTTTTAAAAATTAATTTAAGTAATACACAATTATAAAATTTGGTGTCATTTTTAAACCAGTCATTTACTTCAATTTTTTTTAACAATTGCGTTAGTTTCTCTTGTATATAGTTATTATATCCATGGTTACATCTCTTGTACATAGTTACATTTATTCAAATTGTTAACTCCATTCTGAATGCTTCAGCGATTAGCGTGTAGAATTTATTTTGATGTTTTTTCTTTGTTGACATTGAATGATATTCAATTGTAAACCTGTTTAAGGTGTACGTACACACTTGAAGATTTTTTTTTTTAGATTTTAACTTTAAAAATCCAGTTTTTTCACAGTAGGTTATTAATATATGTTTAAACTCATTTCAGTGAGAAAAAACCATATTAAACTAATTATTAAATAATATTTAATGAGCTAATTAGTCTATTTTTTGAAACATGATATCATAATTTCTAATTTGTTCAGACACACAATTCTAGTTGGAAATTATGCCTACTATTAGTCTTCATGTTGTCTACCTCAATCAAGTTATAAAAATATACTGTTTTTTTTAAACAATTTTTTCATTAACGATGAATAGAAAAAGAGAGATTTTTTTCTGTAATTTTAACTTTTAAATAGCTATTAAAAATTTATTTCTATAAATATAACTTTGATTGAGGCACAACACATCTGCTATTTCATACAGATTATTTTGATATATAAATAGCTGTATTTAGTTAATTTCTTGTTGAGTTATGATTATTTGAATGAAGCAACATAGTGGAAAAATATCATTCTTCATAAAATGAGCTTTAAAAACGCCGTAACTAGAGTTTTTAATGAAAGCACCTCAAGAAAAATAATTATAACTCGAGAAATATTTCGCATATTGACAACACCATGGTATCGTTTGAAAGCTAAAGGATCAGAGAACATTACTAAGCAAGGAAAAAAATATTCGATATTTTGAACGATTTTTGAAGTTTCAAGTGTGTACATACACCTTAAATTTTAAGCCTTTTTTCTCTACTACATTTCCTGGCCTTTCAGTATAAATTCTTTCTCTTATTATTTATTTAGAATAGCAATGTCAATAAAAAAATCATATAAAGCTATTTTTTATTAATTTTTATGTAATAAAAACATAAAATGAATTTACTGAATTCACTGAAGTACTTCTGAAATTCGATTCTTCTCTAATATCCAAATATTATAAAACTGGATTTATAGAATAGCAACGTTAATTGAGATTCAGCAAAAGTGTGTGAATAATAAATTCTCTCTGTTCAAATTTAAAAAAAAATCATTGGAATCTAGTTACTTAAATTTATCAAACATTTGCCAGGAAGCTTTCAAAAATTTTTAAGTCGCCAACCGAGATTAGCTTCATGTTTGAAAGAACCTAATGAACAGAGACATTAAATATGCTCATGAAAAAAAATATTCTAGTTTCAGTCTACTTGAGTATTTAAAATTTTTTAAATAAATTATTGCATAACAGATATGTCAAAAAAAGATGTTTAGTTTCAAGAAAGAAGATTGATCTCACGGCTATGTTTTCAGAAACTATAAGAAACCACCAATTCAAATGGTTTAGAATTCGTTAAGATTATAAAGCAAACCCAAGCAAGAAATAACAAATATGAAGCAATCATGAAAGAATTATTAAAATTATATCGTCACATTTAAGAGAATGAAATAATTATTTATAAAATCCGAAGCCAAAATAAGTTTTCAATGAAAAAATAACAGAGGATAGCAGAAGGGCAATATAAAAACAAATGATAAAATGGCAACAAAAAATAATCATGTCATATACAAATAAAATACAAATAGACATATAGTAAAAAAATTATAACTTGACATATATAATGCTCAGAACATAACATATACATGCATAAGCATAAGAAAATAGAAAGCATAGAAGAAACAAAAATATAACATACAATAATTTTCCTGTAACAAAGACTGAAAAATTGGATAAATAAAAATAATATTAGAATCAAACTCCAATCAATTGGCTACAAACTTCCTTGGAAATTGTAAGAAAAGGTATCAGAATAAAAAAAAACTTAACAGAATTAAAAGAAGGGTTCTTAGAAACATTACCAAACCAAGAAAAACATTCCGGACTTATTTGTATGTTTATGTTATGAAATATGAAAGTAATGCGTGAAAAGACAGGCAAATATTAAGTGAATAATATTGCTTTACTTTCAACAAATATAATCAAAATAGAAAAAAAAACTATGAAATAGGAAATGTTCTTGAATGGCGATAAAAAGTATCAGTTGAAGGTTGGCACATTATCTTCGATAAGTACAGCAGAATCAACAATCAGAATGACTTTAGATTATCCAAATCTTCAGTGATTTTGTATTTACAAACTTAAGAAACGTATATTTCGCACAAATTTCAATTGTGCGGTCATAGTCAGTGAAATTCATTGCAAAATAATATACCAGATTTTTTTCGAGAAATTTCAGAATGTGCTTTGTCTTAGAACAGGCTAGAAGTCCTCAGCTGCAAAATCATTATTGTTCAGAAGAAGAACAATACTTCATTTTGTACTTAAACCTTTGAATGTTTGCAAATTATCCATTAAATCTTTTTTTTTTCTATTTCAATTTCATTCTTGAATGTCCAACTTGCCACATAACAACACAGATAATTCAACTTCTAGCAGCAGCAGTAGTTGTAGTTATTTGGTTAAAACAGTCAACAAACAACTGAATTTCATTTTTGATCAGTAATATTATCACAAACATTGGATTACATAATTAAATTCATATTCAATTTTAATTTTTGCCACAATAAAAAATTTTCTTGATTATCCTTGGAATTTAACCGTATTAAGAAGTCTTAAAACTTTTGCATCATATACAGTGGTGGCCCAAAGTGTGGACATTTTTTGAAAGTTTCATGTTTTTCAACTTTGCGTGCTTGTAGAATATATTAATTTTCACTTAAATACAAATGATTAGATATCAAATTGAAGGTAATTCAATGTAAAATTTAATAACAAAAACAGTATTACAATATCTGTATTACAAAAAGCGTTACGCTCATTTTAGTAGAACAAAGAAACACAAATCGTTTTGAATAAGGACGTGTTTTGTAATAAAAGCGTACTAGCCAATCACAAACACCGTTCTGAGGACCCATCAAATGTCTGTAACTATAATTTAAGTCATGTGGTTGGTAAAAGAGTTATTGTTGTGGAAATATTTTGCGGAATGATGCATACTAGTACAATTAAATAGACTATTGCTGTTTTTGAATATTTTAAGTTCATTTTTTTTTAATTAAACTAATTTTAAACAAACAACACGAATAAGAAGAACTGATTGGACATCTACAAAAAGAAGCCGAATTGTCATATTGAGAGAAAATGACCTCTCTTATGCTGAAATTGCAAGACAAGTTGGTGGTTCAGTGACTTGTTCTGGTGTACGAAAGTTCTGTTTACGTTATGAAAAAACGAAATCAGTGGAAAATAAGGCCAAAGCAGGCAGAAAAAAATGCACAACTGCTACTGCCGATAGAAAAATTAAACGACTATGTCCTTTATTTTTCTATTCAAAATAGAAAAATTTCATCAGATGTCATTAGATGTGAAATTAATGCAGCGGGTATTGCTGTAAGTTCAAGAACAAAAAGAAGAAGGTTATCAGGATTTGGACTACAAGCTAGAATTCCAAGGAAAAAACCATATTTAAATCAAAAGCAACTCGAAAAACGAGTTAAGTGGGCAAAAGAACACATTAAATGGTCAGAAAATCAATGGAAGCAAGTAATCTGGAGAGATGAGACTAAAATATCGCTCTTTGGTAGTGATGGTAGAAAATACGTGGGACGTAGAGTAGGTGAAGCGCTTCATCCTGATTGCATTGAAGCAACTATAAAAACAACAACAAATGCCATGATTTGGGCATGTATGTCTGCAGATGGTGTGGGCCGAATTCAAGGGATTGATGGCATCCTGAATAGCAAAAAATACATCGAAATTGTCCCGGAACCAAAATTGATACCTTCCATCAGAGATTTCTTCACCAACAAAGCACCATTTATTTTTCAGCAGGATTCAGCTCCATGCCACACAGCAAAAGTATACAAAGCATGGTTTCAAAATAAAGGCATAGATGTATACCATGGGCAGGAAACAGCCCTGATCTCAATCCAATTGAAAATTTGTGGCGACGTTTGAAAGTTCTTGTACGAAGAAAATGTCCATCCAATAAAAGACAACTTATTGAATCTATAATTGATTCTTGGCATCATGCGATTACGAAAGACTAACTCCAAACACTCGTTCACTCGATGAAAAGACGCTGTGAAGCTGTCCTAAAAAATAAGGGTTATCCTACTAAGTATTGGTTGTGTAAGTATCACTTTAAAAAAAATGCAAATCTAAGATAGATCTTACTAAAATGAGCGTAACTTTTTTTTTGATACAGATATTGTAATACAGTTTTTGTTATTAAATTTTACATTAAATTACCTTCAATGTGATATATAAACATTTGTATTTAAGTGAAAATTAATATATTCTACAAGCACGCAAATTTGAAAAACATGAAACTTTCAAAAAAATGACCACACTTTTGGCCACCACTGTATATGTGAATTTTTCGATTCTTAAAAGTCCAAATTTTTGAACTTTTCAAATAACTTGCTGAAAGTTCGGACATTCAAAGATTTGCAGTTACAATTATTTACAGGCAATATCTAATGAATTATTTATAAAATTTCTTGGATTAGTTCTAAATGCATTTATCCTATCGAAGGTTTATTAGTAACATAGAAAAATGTCAGATTGTGTTATTTCATTATTGCAAATTTATGCTACATCCCATTCACAAGACAGAAATTTATCTACAACCATCTAACTATTATTTACCATCATCAGCGCTATGAATTCACGTTCTATTATTAAGATGCACAGAAAACTCGAAATGGAATTTTCTCAGGTAAAAAGAAATTGATTAAAATAAAGATCTTCGCAATGCAATGCCATCAAGATTATAAGAAATGATTACGGATATCTAAAGTTTCCCCGAAGAAATGAGTATTTAAAAAAAATCTTATTTTGATGTTCTACATGATAACGTGATTTTATAAATTTACTTTTTCGAATATTGAATTAATATGAACAAAATTAAATTTACTTTTTCTTCAATTTTGTAACTCTGAAAGAAGCCTCTTTTTTTAAACAGAAAGGAAAGAAAGCAATACTGGTTCTGTTTACCTAAAACGTGACGTGAAAGGGAATGTCATCGCAAAATCAATATACATCGACCCTGATGAAGGTTTATTCTTTTCTTTTCAATAATCTCTGGTTTTCCTTCCTCTGCTCTCCCCGAAGAGATACTTCTTTTCCTTTCTCTTGTGGTTTTTGCGGATACTCCAATACTTCATTTCCTTCTCTCCTCCCAGCCTCCAATTTGTTCTTTCATTAGAACCTTGACACTGAAGAGAATTAATTCTACCTAACATCTCCTGAGATGGCAGCAGGAATGACATTTATGGGTTGTTTTCTGAACACCTAGAGCTTTATTGCTCATTTTATTTATTTTGTCTTCTCCAGTGCAAGAATGTGTGGACACAACGCATGAAGGTCACCGATCCTGTTCCAGAAAACTATATCTGTCTAGCAGAAGCTGCATTTTTATTCTACAAGAGAGATGTTCATATTTCCTTTTAGTATATAATATTCAACGGAAAAAAATGTCATTCTGTAGTACCAAAATATTTAAAGTACATGAAATTCCTTCCTTCTTTTTCTATTGATGAAATTCTATTTACATTTATTAAATTACAGCAAAAAATTCAAATTTGGAAATTTTTCTTTATTTGAGTCTTTAATTATTTTGATTAACTGCTTCGAAATTATTTAAATAAAAAATCAGCACAAATCTTACAAATTACTTAAACAACCGTTCATAGACATTCAGTAGATATTAATTTATATGGAATTTTTCCTATGTTAGTCATTTTGTAATACTGAATTGGTCGCCTTATTTGTAATTGCATTATTTCTGACTTCAAAGCTTTTGGTATGAAAACAAAGCCGCAAAAATTTGTTGAAATAATGCTGCTTTAAGGCATAATGTTATCATTCTCTTTAATTTGATTTGAAATTAAAGGAGTATTGATGATGGGCACATGAAATAACTGATGTACATATATCACCTTTGTATACATAAAGAACTTAGAATAGTAAAGAATAAAGTTCTCAACGTGATAAAAACTCCGCACTAAAAACTAGTAATAAAAATTCCAATGCACAAATATTTAAAATCTTGGATTAATTGTTCTGACATAAATTTAGTCCGATTGATACTGAATTTTTATAGAGGGCACATATCGTTCATTTTTTATTATTTAGACCAAGAATTTGAAATTGATAATTAATGAATTTACTTCCTCATAAATTTCCAAGATGTCTTGATTGATGATCATGGAGAAATCATGTCACGCATATGATCAACATGGAGAAATATTTTGTCATAAAAATTGCTAATGTTTTTGTGGTGTACATTTCAGGAATTTGAGAAACCAGCGCCAATAAGAGAAAATAAAAAAAATGCTGAGTATTTTAAACGGATAACTTCAACAGTTTTTGAAAAAGAAATTATGTTTCAATTCCTATCAAATTCTTGAAATAAACAATATAGGTTCCAATGATTTTTTCAGGCAAAGAAGACATTTACTATCAGTACATTGTATTTTTAAATTTATCAGCTGCTTACAAGTTTTAATCAGTGTTTTTATTTCGAATGTTTTGAACAAATGCTTTTTAGTAATGAACAGAAGTGAACAGTCCATTCATTCAAATTTCCGTCAAAACATCTTTATGTAAATCGGCGTATAAATGCATTTCAGAATAAATTTTAAATTAGAGTTTCATGTTACAATTTAATGTAATAATATAATATGTTCATGTTGCTCCGGAAATCTGAGTAAATCTTATGTAACTTTGTCAGTTTCGAATTTCATCTTTCTCCCAAATTCTTTCACAAATTCTCCTTTCAAATCATGTTCTTTTCGTTTTATCATTATATAATTATGTATATATACATATTTAAAAAAAAGTCGCAAAGAAAATTTATGCACTATCAGGCATAAATGAAATCAGGCTATGTTACGCTGACGCAAATTATGAGAAATAAAGCAAACGGAGATTACCAAAAGCTGGCGAAACCAAACTAAACTTGGAGGAAGGGAGGTGTAGGGAAAGGAAATGAGAGAAACAAACTTTTCAACTTTAACGATACGGAAGCCGCTAATGGGCTCGTAATTACCTAATTAAAATGTGGAAAACTCTTTATTCCGCACTTTAATGTAGCAAATCAGTTAATCTGCAGATTAGCTAGGTAATTTGAACCTTATCGACTTTCGATCTTCATATATATATATATATATATATATATATATATATATATATATATATATATCTTGTTAGTTACAAGTATCAAAATTATGAAGATACTACACAATTTGCTGTCCTGTTGATGGAGAATTTATTATTGAAAACGCATAATATCCCCCGAAATATAATTGAAAATTAAGTTAAGTTTTTATTCGAAGAAATCGATATTTAAAATTTTATTGATCTGTAAAAAGAAACATGAGTTTCTCAGATAAGTCTATAGTTGAATAAATTCTGGATATGTGACTCGTCGCGAAGGATTCTTTGGAGATTCTAAAAATGCAATATTGATGGAAAAATACCTTGATAACCAATTCGTTTTAAGTGCTTCAGCAGCAAATCAAATTGTGTGTGTGTATATGTGGGGGGGGGATGATCCTGAATGTCAGAGCAATCAATTGAAGGTTTATAACAGAGAGATAAATTTGATTATACAATTTTTATTTATTTATTTATTTATTTCTTGATTAATCTGAGGAATATGATGAAATACTCAAGGTTGATGTGATTCAGAAGACAGATGATACAGTTCTCCGAAACTGAGGTTTGAAATTTTTGTTCTTTAGGAAAAACGCTCCAAGTATTCTGCTAAGAATTCACTCAAATAAAAGGAAAAGGGAAAATTGAGTACGAATTATTGCTTCAGTGTACATAGTTAATAAAATATTTTACTTCAGATGTATGTTTAATGAAATATTATTGAATGTATGCAGAATAATATTTGAATAGTTTTACTATGGTTTCTTTAGAAAATACATGGTGTGGTATTTTCAAATGGAAACCGCAAGAAATTTACTTTTTCTGATGAAATTATAAAATAAATTAAGTTTTTATGCTTGCAGACTTTAAATAATTCATATTTTATATTCCATATATTTTCTTTACAATAAAGAGTCTTTCCTATAAAGAAATATTTTCTTTGCAATAAAGGCTTTAAATTTATTTTCATTTTCATATGCTTTTTTCATTTCGAAATGATTTTAACATAGTTAGATAAGGAGTTCTTTCTCCTGACATGTTTGACACGATTTCTTAAATAGAATTTTTCATATGTATATAATCGTTTATTTAAACTATCATACTCCTGAAAAATGTGAAATTACCGATCAAGATTAATCGATTAAAATGGTTTTGAAGTATTCTTATACAACAGCGGTTTACAAAGCATTTGTAACAATAGAAAGCACGTAGCAAAGATAACCTGGCTTACTGTAAAGATATATATGCGATAAATTACCATTTTTTTAAATAATTCTGACAATTATTTTTAAATTTGGAATCAACATTTAAATTCACTCATGAGTTTGTGACAATTATTGATAAATGTTGTACTCGGATACCACTTCCAAGTATTAATTATTTTACATAACGGGTAATATTGAATTTCCGTTTGCAAAAAATACAATGGTGCTTATGCCAGTCATAGAACACTTATCCTCCTTGTTCATTTTTGTAATATTTTAATTCTCATTCTTTTTTCAATATTTTCAAATCTATGCAACTTAAATTTGGTTTTTAAATGATTTTAAGTTTTTTCTACAGTGCTCTGAAAAAGATCATTTAATTCTTATTTACGCTGCAGTTATATTAGGTCAGGAAAGAACCTAAAGTTCCGAGAATATTAAAAAAAATTCTTAACAAACATAATATGAAATACAAATGCTAATTTACTTTTAAAATTTTCTTCTTGGGCCATGTATTTTAGCCAGTGACCATGTAGTTAAACTATAGAGGCTCTACATAGGCCATCCTGTCAAATATCCACTATGTCGTTTGCGATTTTTCTTTTATCTCATTTGAAATCACAATATGACTCTTTGCGCAGTTAGGTTAATCAGTGGAAAGAACTATTAGGCACAGGGATTAAACTCCTGCAAATAGGCAAGATATGGAAGTTCCTTTGGAAGAACTTGCGGAACTCTGTGGGAAAGACTAATAAGTAAGAGCCATATCAAGGAGGATCTTCCACCAGGGAACGAATAATGATGATAATCATTTTAGCCTCAAAGCACTTTCTGGAGAAAGTTACTATCTCTGCTTTGTTACATATTGTTAGCCGTATTTTTCATTTTTGATACTATTTCACAAATTATGTAATATTATTACGGTGAAAATAATTGAAAGATTTTCACATAAATGCTAGAAGGAGAGGAAAATGTAAATTTCAATTTATATTATTAGTAAATTTCAATTTATATTCATTACTTATTATATATACATTTAAAAAATCATGATAGTTGCGACAAATGAACAACAATAGCAATACTTATTTTCATTCCATAGATTTCTGCAAGTTCAAAGGATCAAAATAATAATTGCCATTTAAAAAGACTTGTATTGAAAATTTTTCAACACATTTCATGCGCACTTTTTGATATTTTCTATATTAGAATCAAATAAGTGATAATAATTCTAATATTAAATGACATATTTGCATAATTGAAAAGTGTCTTGAAAGTTTTACTTGAACATAATATAATTCTAATCATCATCTTGAAAATTCTATTTATTATATTAGAAATTATTGAAGGATTTCTTTAAATGCAATTTTATAAGCTTTAAAAAGCTGGAGTTATGACATGTAAAAAAATTTTCTTCAAAAATAATATATCTACAAAAAAAAATATTATATAGTATTTAATATCTGTACGAAACAAATTTTGTGAAGAGTATTTTTTATCAAACCATTGCAAAAGAAGATTAAAATTGTCTAGCAATAAACATCTGATTATTAAAATAAAATATAAATCCATAGCTGTGAAGGTTGTTTTGATGGACTTCATGAAACACCAATATTTCCATATTCTGATTCGCTTTGAAAAAATATTTTTCATTATATTTTACGATAATTTTATTAGTATATTTATTATTGTATTTTTTGTTTGTATAGCTAGCTTTTCAAATAAACAATTTCAATAATATGGTTTAATGTAAAATATCCCTTCACAATTTTCGAAATGCACGCAAAATATCATAAAGAATATAAAGGATTAAATTCAAAACGATGCGTTTTCCTATACTTCACAGAATTTATAGCTCCATATCTCACGCTGGAAAATGGAACTTTATAAAATATGCTTTTGGATCTATTTTCATTTCGTGTATTTATTACATGCAATTTTTTTTATGACGACATGTCCGGTGAATCTTAAGTGGCGCAAAAAGGGATGAATGTCAAATGCCTTTTCAAGCAATGCGAATGATGGCTGACCAGCTGCT
Organism: Argiope aurantia; assembly: GCA_026543865.1. Lineage (NCBI taxonomy): Eukaryota > Metazoa > Arthropoda > Arachnida > Araneae > Araneidae > Argiope > Argiope aurantia. Next base: position 98,163 of record JAPMOR010122649.1, on the reverse strand, counting down.
CTAGATCTGATTCAAAGAGGCGGATTTCAGTTTACATGTTCGAGGGGAATGTTCTAGAATTTTCCCTTTTCTTGGAATCCTCGTCTATCTCCGGGTAAGTGACGTGGAACAAATGACCAAAGGCAAAAAAAAAAAAAAAAAAATACCCTTAAAAAAGGAGAAAAAAAAAGTGGATTTTCTTATGGGAACCAAGAATCAACACAAAAGACAATTCTGAAGATCGAGAAGGTGACTAGAGGCTCTTGTGTTCAATGTTGCTAGTGAAAATCTGAGTTTATGAACGATTTGGGAATAGGAATTGACGGTATTGTGGATAATTTGTTTTGGGACCGCAGATAATCTTCTTTTCAGGATAGAAAGTAATGAATGCAGTTTAGCATTGAGACTTTGACGATCGACAAATGTGTTTTGTTTTTATCTATATATTAAATCTTCTCATCCATTCGTTCTATCTATTTCATCTTCTCACTCATTCAGACCAGAGAAGTGAATGAATAAACGTATCTTCACAAAATATTAATCAATTCTAAGAACATATCGGAATTTTCAAATGCAAGAAATATTTACTTTTTCAGTAAATGCTGAATTTTTTATTGAATTATGTTCACCATTAAATAAAAAGGAATAAAAGGTTTTTCTCTAAAGAATTATAAAAAATATTTATCATTAATTTAAAAAATTACAATATATTTGAAAAACGGATCTGCACATTTACTAATTCTACTTATGGACAATATTTATTAGGATTTTGCATATTAATTAATTTTAATAAATACAATCATCTGATAGATTATAATAGAATTTGTTATTTTGTTTTCTAAGTAATTGATTTTAAAATTTCTTGTATAAATTATTAATTGAACAAATATTTTCATACTTTTCAAATTTATTTTACTGGCAATTGAATATAAAGAATTTTTTATACTTCTTTTACATTTTCCTGTTTTTGCTTTATTACAATTGGAAATAAAAATTAAAATCTTTGTTTAGATAGTCATATGCAGATAAGTAAGAGTAGGTTGAAGACATGATGTTCAAATAAAAAACCGGAACACTATTTTTCATTTATGCAACTGATAAATCAATAAAAATTAAAAATAAACTTGAACAAATTAAAATTAATTGCTTTGACAATTACATTTTGACATGAAAGTATGGCATTCTATCCAATACAAATACAGAATTTTCTGTTAGTGTTAGTATCTTTCATATACTGGAATATTTTAAATTAAGAAAAAGTACACTATGTGCATTGAATTATCAAAGTTTCATTGTAGAAATAAATCCAATCTGAAAGAGAAAGATTCAATTTTTTTCATTACCTTCCATTTCTACTAGGATTTCACTACCTAGTTATTTTGTAGATATTTGCTATTTTTTATAATCGTTTGCTAACATTTTTTTTTTTTTTTGCGTTATGAGTTTTTAGCACATATAGCCTTATTTGTCAAAACTGTTTGTAAATATATCACCCATCTATCCTCGAATCTATTAAAATTACGCATAGTGTTGTATTGTCCTCATTTGTGAGTGCTGTTGTGAAATCATCATATTTTGCATTCGTTCTTATTGTTTGATTATTTTAGATTTCATTTAATTAGAGTAACGCGAATGCTTTCATAAAGATTAGGCATTTCCTTATTCAATTACGTAGGATTAATTAATAATAAAATGCCTTTTTTTTAATTTACATAAATATTAATTCAGTAAATGTCCAATATCTTGCATAAAATGATTTAAATTACTTTTTTATGCGTTATATAATTAAAAAAATATCATAAAAAAAGAAACATTTGGGGATGCTGACTTCGTAGTTAATATAGTTGCAGAATAAACATTATTAATCATGGATATTTTTAAACCGTAGTAAAATATGAATAAGATGCGGTGAATAAGAAACAATGCAAACTCTATTTTCCATAAATGAAAGAATTCAGTCCTTAAATAGTCCTATATAAAATGATCAACCCATAAAGCAACTGTTTCTAAACGCACATTTGAATTCTTCGCTATGCCTCAGATTTCTCTTTATATATTCAATGCGTCCATTATTCAAATTACAAGACTACCCTGAATGAAAGGAAGCTCCAAAGAAGGAAATTATGACATTGCATGGTCTGGCACAGCTGTTACATAAATCAGAATTTTTCAATTTCCAGCATTTTCAATTCTACCACTATCTTCAGGTAAAAATCAGCATAGACTATTCCAGATTTAGAATACATTTTAATGTGCAACGAATGAAATTATTTATCTTATTTTCATTTATTTTGTCACCATTAAAAGAAAATAATGTTGTTTAGATATTTCCTTCTCTTATCTTTTAGAGACTGAAAATAGAATGTTGATAATGTAAATTAATGATAGAAATATTACAAAAATTCTTTAAAAAATATCACAAATTAAAAATATTAGTTTATCTATTTTCAAACAATAAATTACTTTTAAATCTTTTTGACAGCCTATTTTATGTAATATAGGGTGGCCATAAAATAAATTTCTCTGTTTGTGGCATTTACAGCTAAAACGTATGAACGAAATCAAACCACATTTCATATGCAGACTGTGGAAGGCATTGGAAGAACATTTTGCAGAAAGAAAATTAGTACCAAAAGTAGCCGATAGGGGCAGCAGTTCGTTTTTGGCTATTGACGTGCTCTTGACTGTTATTCGTAATTGATTGTTAATATGTGTTTTAAATGGCATTACCTTACCTCAGCATACTTTACTGGTAAAACTGTTGTACACTAACTGTAACGGTAAACTGTTGTGTAATGCCGTGGCTGCTCTTCAGAAAATCTGCATATCTTATATGTAGAACATAATACGTTCTGTTATGAACATCGAAACTAACAGTTTGCACGCAACAGTTGAGAACGTCATACATCGTATGCAATATGTTGTACACAGGGAAGGCGTACAGCAGACCTTAATACTGATGAATAAAAAATTATTTTCTGTGAGTTTCATGAATTCATTCATAACTGTACTCCAACAGCGCCAGTATTTCCCCTGTGAGCAACCTTTGGTATTAATTTATTTTCAGCGGCTTTCTTATTTCCATGTTTTCCACAATCTGTATATCAAATGCTCAAATGCGGTTTCATTTCATTCATTTGTTTTACCTGCAGATGCAGCCAAACAGGGAAAGTTATTTTATGGCCACTCTGTAAATCTGAGTACTCTGTCATAAAATTTCTTGCTTCTTTTTCTTTTTTAAAGGACTTTGAATGACTTATTATCCCTAACAACCAAAAAATATGTAAGTTGCTTTTAATTTCCATTACAGTAATTGTAGATTTTACTAAATTAAACTATTGCGCCATGTTGCCTCAAAACTATCTAGATTGTCCTCTATATCAAACTTTACAGCATTAAAAATAGCTGTCATCCTAAGGGGTAAATTAAAGATTTTCAACAGAATGAAACAAATTTCATGGCAATTATTCTAGTTATTATTTTTTTATTAAATTATTGGGGGGGAGGCGATTAGATAAAGTTTACAGTTAAACAGCACTCAATCCTCTGAAGAAAGAAGATTCTAGGATATAGGACATATATGGAAAGAAAAAAGAAAAAGAGAAGTTAACGTAAAATATATGTTCAGAATAAGTATACGTTCTTATATACGTTATACGTCTGCCACAATTGTTAGCACAATTTAATTTTCCGTTAGAGGCCCACCAGTTGTTGGCGCTTTTTGTTTTTCTTGCGTTTTGCAAAAGAAGTGCTTGACAACATTTTGATCCCTATTTAGTACAATTCATGTGGTGGAAATTCCTTCAGCCATATTAGAAAATTAATTCTTCACGTCTGGCGTTATTTGCATTTTTCAAGTTATATTTCTTAAAATTAAGAAGGGAAGAAAAGTTAACTATTAATCACTTTATAAATAAAATTTAATTTCCCTTAAAAAATCACGAAAACTTGTAAAAGAACAGGTATGTAACGGAAAATTAAATAAAAATGTCTACACTGAATGCCTTAGAAACTATTAAAGGCATTCTTAGACATGAAGATATTATTACTCTGTTATTGTAAAAACTTCATTACTTGTGCCACTGATTTTTTTTATATTGAGCAATATTTTGGTAAGTTTCTAACACTGGTTGGCTGAAATTAATATCGTTATAGGAAGGGCAGTAATGTAGTGATCCAGATTATTGTAGTTTCAATGATGAATACAATAAACATGAAACATATGCTGAACCTGAAAAGCTTGTGTCCACATTGTGTCTATGTCCTGTGATGAATATATTAAATTTAAATTGGAATATCAACATGAGGATAAGAGCATAACGCTTCCCTACGCCCCTTCTTGGGACAGAATATGCATCTATCCTATGTTATTTCAAAGGAGCACTTTGCAAGATTTTTTTCCTGGTCATTTTTAAACAGAATAAACAATATTAATATTCACAATAATATCATATATGGCTATCTGGCAAATTGACTTGCAACCTATTTTCAAAACAATCCAGAATATCCCTTAACCTATAAAATACGAATTTCAGTTCTCAAGGAGCTCCAGGAATAAGTACAAGCAGCTTCAGAATCGCAATAGCTTTCGATATGATTAATTGCTTGGGTGAATAGTCAGTTCAATTTTTAATAAGTTTAAGACCTTTCTAGAAAATGTTAGTGTGGGTTTCGATTTATCTAGACAAGAATCACAGTCGGTTGATGAGGAAAGTGTGTAGTAGCTTTAAACCTGTTTCAAAAGCAACCCAGAATTTTCCTTAACCCACAAAATACGAATTTCATTTCTTAAGGAGCTCCAGGAATAAGTACAAGCAGCTGCAGAATTGCAATAGCTTTCAATATGATTAATTGCTTGGGTGAATAGTCAGTTCAATTTTTAATAAGTTTAAGTCCTTTCCAGAAAATATTAGTATGGGATTAGTAATCTAGATTTATCTAGAAAAGAATCGTAGTCGGTCGATGAGGAAAGTGTGTAGTAACTTTCATTAAAATATCTACAACTGCTCAGAAATCAAAATGGAACGTACATATGCACAAATATAATACGCTCAGTTTTATTGATAAGTAATGACAACCTATCTACTGTGAAAACAGAATTAGAAGGAAATTTTAACATTAATTCTCGTGCTCAAAAACTTTCGCCCGAGTACCAAAATGTATTTTAGGCAAAATTTATTTATAACATTCGATATAACCGCCTTTTTTACAGTAATACCGTAAAATTGAATGTTAATGAACGAATTATTTTAAAAGAAGGCAAATACATTTATTATTATGAAAGAAAAGTTGGATATGCAAGATAAAATGATTGCCAAGTTTCTCACCACATTGAATAATATTAGATGGAAAGCATTCAGAATATTTTTTGTAATATGATTCTTTTTATGGATAAATTATGATTAAAAAAAATGTAGCTAGTATGATCTTAATTTAGAACTATTTTTATTTTTTTCATTGTTTTATTTATTTCTCTAATGTTTTTTATTTGATTTAGATCTGAATTGTTTTGAATTAATTATATTAAAGAAAAGTTATTATACCGAAATCACATATATATTTTTAGTCTGGTTTAGTATTTTCTAGCAGTATTCTTTCTTGTAGCAAAATTTGATTTAAAATTCTAAAAGTAAAATTATGTTAGATTATTGATAGATTAAAATATAAACGCAAGTTTAAATAAACGTGTGATTAAATATATAATATGGAAAAAACTGGGTTTGTTGCAATATCGTAGTGCTATGAACGAATCAGATCTAGGAAACCTTTTATTACCATCGATAAATCTAAACCAAAATTTTACTAATGCACAGTTTCTTTGAACTGTAAAATGATGCCTGGAAGTAGGGTCTTTGAAAAAGGAATTAAATCCACATTGCCATCTTTGCTGCCGTTAAGAACTCATTTGAGATTAAATCGAAGTACTATTTTTCAGACAAAGGCTCAGTAATGAATAAAAAGGCTGGTTTTTAATTTACAAGTTCCGAATCGAAAATAATCTTAAGTTCGAGGAAATTGAACGTAAAAAGTATTTTGTGGCAGAACCATTACCAGAAGCTCGAATCTTCAACGTCTTGCCAAATGTCCTGCCATAAATCTGGAATTGACTTCAGAGCCTTCGATTTTAAAGACCTGGAACATGCTCGTTTAGTTTTGAGAATTTTTTTATTGCTACAGAATTTATTTTATCTCTTTTAATTTTTTTATGTTTTAATTGCCAGTGAAAGTTTTTTCAGACCATGTAATTAGTGGATGAACCGTGGTACTTAAGGGGTAATTTTGAACCATACCATCCGAATATTAAACCACCGGATATCACCTGCGTGGGTTAAAAAAATATGCAAACTCTCTTTGCATAATGGAATTTTAAGGACACTTTTTATGGTTTTATTTTATATGGACCTTATCTGTAAGTGATCTGTGTTGAAATTATTCGGCGAATTCGAGAGGGTTTTTTTTTTGCTTGATTTTTTTCCCCCGTTTTTGCTAAAGGGGATTAAAATGTATAGAAAAAGGAGAGTAAGCTAGACAAAAAAAATATTTCTTCTTAAAAGTTAAAAAGTTTTATTACCTTTGTCACATTGGCTTTAAATTTATAGTGTGAGCTAGTTAATTAGATCTATTCTTGTGAAATTTACTGTATACTCATACATTTATTCTAATAAGTTTCAAATATACATATGTGAAACATTTAATTTTTTATTACTTATTTTTAAATGTGTTTTACTTTTCATTTCCTCAATAATAAACAGAATATGGAGACCTATTGTGCATTTCATTTTATTCTAATTCTTATTTAACTAATTGTATTAAGATAAAAGAAAAAACATAGATACAATTTACATTTGTCGTGAAAAGTGGTAACTTAATATATATAATATCTGGAATGGTAAGAGAGAACAGAAAGTATTTGGGAGCGGTGGATTCATTAGACAGAAATATAGCCTCTCCTCTCTTTCTTCAATGTAGTTGTTTTTTAAATTTGTGTACTTCAGTATTCAATTGTGCAAAAAAGTGAAACTAAAATTTTTCTTCGATATCTATTCGATACAATGGTTAATTGCAAGATAAGATGAAGAATTATATATTTTTATGAGCTGTAGATCAAAATGATTTTGAACCAGATTGAATTTTCATATTTGGAATTTCTTGAAGAACGGAATAATGTTTTTAAATATCTCTAATTAATTTCATCATCAGGTAATTCAGAACTATTTTCAGAATTAAAAGTTTTCAATTCATCTACATATATGTGATCTTTTACTAATGAAAATTGATTTTTAATAACTATTTTATACTATTTGACGTCAAATTTAGAGGAAAAGAAAACTAATATTGAGGAAGAAGGATTTTCTGAATGAAGAATGTGCAGATGATGATTTTTATTATTTTTAATAAGAAATCGAAGTTGCGTGGTTGGAGGAATTAACTTATTTTAAGTCATTCGATATTTCTAACAAACATTTTGATCAATGGCGTTGTAGTTACCAGAATGAAGACCATTTTTTTATGTCTGTGGGATTGATAGAGTGGACTCTGACAAACTAATT